>CAJNIZ010047459.1:19295-35689 GCA_905231905.1 Symbiodinium pilosum | reverse complement strand
TATGGTTTTGGGTTTATAGGGTTTAGGGTTTATAGTGTTTAGGGTTTATAGTGTTTAGGGTATGTGGTTCAGGGGGTTGATATGAAACCCCATTGAAGGGACCCCTCAATAAGGGACCCTTGGGGTGCAAACAAAAACCATCGATAAAGGGCTATTGGGCTTTTGGGGCTCACTTCGTTGGGGCCTGTTGGCGGCTTAGATTTCCTTGGAGGGGCCTAGATGAGCCATAGTCTAACACCTAGTATACCCCTCAATAATCTCTATAATACTCTCCTACATAATCCCCTATATGTCCCCCTCTAAGGAGTTTAGACTATAGCTCATATCATCCCTGTGAGTTTTGCCTTGAAGGATTGCCGGGGCTTTCGTACGTGAAATCGGTACAAAAAACCGCCGGCGTGAGCATTGCAAGACATCCACCAAAGTCATCATGTCTTAAGCTTCGCACGGAATCATGCTGCCAAGATCGGCAGGCAGTATGTTCAATTTGTAAAGTTGACATGAGCGCCCTGCCAAGATTTCGCCTCTGTCGACCCTCCGTGCCTTTCACAACTGCTTTAGCTTTTTTCCATGGAACCTCCTGTTCCATCGATGCATTCTTACAGTCTCACGGAAGAAGCATATGCACCAAAACCCCCTCCGGATGATTTAGGCCCCGATATGGTAGGTTTGGGGTACCCCAAACAGTCGCGGCCTGTCTTGTGACCCCACAAAGAGACCAAGTTTAGGCGTAAAGGATTATGGCGATTAGGGAGCAGCCCTTTAGTGTCTACGAGGAGGCTCAGGCAAAGCTGTGAAGAGCTTTGCAGACATATTTCGAATAAGAAACATCCAACAAGGCCAAACTCAACATCGAAGAAATGTTCACTCTTAGTGCCGGATCCCAAGCCACTGGAATCCTACACCCAGAGCCCTGATGATACCTGAACAAACGCCCAAACCCATATGCCCCGAAGCCTTAAAGTGGAAACCTTCAAGCTTGACGAACGCTCAAAATCCCCTAAGGGTCCAAGGACCCAAATAAAAGGGTGTTCGGGCACAAATACTATAGTATTAACGGTATTTGGGCCCTCAAAACCCTATTATTTGGGTCCTTGGACCCTTAAGGAAGGACTTTATCTTCCATATCTTGAACTCAATACCACAGTAGGTCCGCCACCATCCTAAATGACACCAGCACTTGCAGCCCAACCCCCACCCCCAGCGTCCTCCTCTGTGCTATCAGAATGATTTGACATCTCCTGTCAAAAGCCGCAGGTCGGAAGCGTTCGGGATGATGATGGGCTATTACCATTACTTGGGGGGGGGGGGGAAGGGGGGCGGATTTTTGATTTTATGTTCTTACAACTTCAGATTAAGGAAAGTTGAGAATCCTACGTAATGGTATGTCCTTGAGCAATGGTAAGTTTAAATGGGCTTGGGAGTTTAAGGTTCAGGTTCTAAGGTTTAGGGATGATGATAGTTTGTGAAATTACTATGGATCTTCATGCCCACCAATGCCTAGCCATAAGCAAGGAGCAAAAATGGCGTTCATGCAGTTGTGGCTACTATGGTTGCGGTTGATTTTAGCTTTCGTTGCTGCCATTGCCGCTGCTGCTGTTCCTGTTTTTGCTCCTGCTCCTTCCATTTCTCCACCCGGCGTGTTCAGGGTTCAGGGTTTGAAGGTTTAGGGTTTAGGGTGCAGGGTTTGAAGGAGAGTTCAGAGTGTTACCTACGCCACTAGGCGAAAGCAACCGTCAGAAAAGCTACGCAACAGCCTAATGCACAAGACGGGCAACTCAATGGGTATGCAAATCTCCAATGATGGAAAGTGCACTGTTTACTCCCAGAGTACTGGACAACGTTAAAGATGTTCAATATAGCTACCCGAGACCAACGCATTTGGGAACCCCTTCCGTATTTATGCAAGTGTAGCATGTCCGCCTAGGACTTCAATGCGGAAAAATCGAGATGGGGAATACATATGATCTATAGTCTGAACTCCTGGTAGCCCCCTTAATATCCGAATTGGTAGTCCCCTATATCACCCCTTCTATAACCTCCTTCAAGAAGTTTAGACTATGGTTCATGTATATATATATATATATATCTCTCTCTCTCTCTCTCTCTGTCTCTCTCTCTGTATCTAGAAGCCTCTAGACTGTCTGGACTCTAGACCCCAAAGCCCAGGTGAAAATCCTGCGCGGTGCCCCGAATCTCGCACAGCGCAGCGCGGATCCCCGCTAAATGCGCAGAAGCTGTCCTAAGAGCTGAAGATTCATTCCCTCAACCCTAAACCCTAAATCCTACACCCTAAACCCTAAATCTAAACCCTAAATCCTAAACCCTCAAATCCAAAACCCTAAACTGAGCGAGCCCGAGGCCGTCGAGCAGGGCGAACACGCGGAGCCCAAAGCCCTCAGAGCTCCCAGTCTTACAGGCAGCTGTCCAGGATGACTGGTCTTGGTGGGGCAGGACCGCGCTGAGGCCTCAGACCCTCTCCCAGCAGTGCAGCTGTCAGGGTTTTACAGGGCCTCCCAGACCTGCCAGGCCTTCCTGGCCTCAAGGCGTCTCAGACGCCTGCTATAGACAGCTCGAATTGTTGAAGATTGGAGGCATTCAGTCAGGGCACCATCTGAAGAAAACTAGAGGCCTCGTTCAAGGCTCGAGGGCCTCCAGGCAAGCTCAATCTCAATAAGCACAAGAAGCCTGGAGCCAGAGCCAGCCCAAACCGTGCACCCGCCTGGTCTAAACGGGTGCCCGGGCAAGCTAGACGGGTGCAAAGAAAAATAAAAAGACAGGAGCGCGATCAGAGTTCGAGAGAACCCCAGACCCGTAAAGATCGAGGCAAGGGTGGAGCGCCAGATGGGAATTGAGGGCTTAGCCCTAAGCCCTAACAGGAAGTAATTGGAGTGGTAGGTGATGTCTCACACTGGTGCGGGTTTTGAAGAAAGCCCAGCTTCGATGGCTTCTTGGGCAACATCCACGAAGTTCGCTGGGCACAGGATGTGCCGCCACCCACAGATTCCTGAAGTGGGGTGGCGCGCCATCGGAGCATGGATGCTCAGCCCTGCGCAGGTAGACGCCCGAAACCGTAAACCTTAAATCCTAAACCAATCCTAAACCTTAAGCCCTAAATCCCAAACCCTAAACCCTAAACCCTACATCCTAAGCCCTAAATCCTGAATCCTAAACTCTAAATCCTAAATCGCAAGCCCTGAACTTGAGCCTGACACCATCCTAGGTTCCCCTTTTTGGTTCCATTTTGTGCCTGTGTCTGTTTATAGGGTTTAGGGTTTAAGCCTAATAAGGCGCGGGCACTTCTCAATAAAGGGGTTCCTTAGAGACCCGCACCGGGGCTGTAGCAGCTAAATCCTAAATCCGAAACTTGAACCTAATCCTTAGGAAACGATTTTGGGATTCTGAGAGACTCCAAAAAAGTTGCAGCTCTCAAAGTCCAGGTCCTTCACCTGGGAGGTGTGCGAAGTGTCCTTGGCCCGGAGTAGGAAATCCGGATTAGGGTTTAAGAATGAGGTGTTAGGTTATAGGGCTTTTCTGGCTCAGGTTTTGAGCCAAGCAGTTAGGATGCAGCCATTTGGGTTAAGGGTTGAGGTTTAAGAAAGCACCCAAGTGGTGAGCAGGCAACCTAAATCCTAAACCCTATCTAATCCCCTATATCGCCCTAATATATAGCCCATACTATACAACCCCTATGTCTCCATTTTAAAGAAATCCGTACGACTAGAATTCCGTGAGAACAAGAGAAGTCACCGCATCCAGCTGCCTGCAGATTAGGACCATGAAAGGTGTTATATAGGGGGTAATGGAAAAGAAAATGGAAACTGCTATAGGCTTTAGGGTTTAGGGCTTATGACTTGTCAGTTTGCCGCCCTAGACACTAAACAAACTTGTCCGCATGGCCTTTGCCGCCCAGAGCCACGAGACGTTTAATCTGGGCGAGGATCAATTATACTTTATACTTTTGCCCGTGCCCAGTAACGCTTCGATACCAATTCTACTCTACTTATACTTTCGTTATGTTGCCCTAAAGTTGCAATGACTCGGAATGTATAAAGGTTACGTTTGAGGTGCAGTATTCTGGGTTTCTATACGCGATCTGTTTTTCTATAGAGCCCCCAAATGAACTCTATTAAAGACTGCGTGGGGGCAGCACTCAAAACACACAGAACGTCCGACAAAAGACACACACAGGAATCTGCTCGCGCAGGTCCAGTTCAGGGCTTAGGGCAGGTTGAAAGCTTGGCGATGCGGAGACCTAAATGATTGTCCATAGTGTAGGAAGGCTTGTAAGGAGGATCCGCATTTTGTATGCCCATGCCTCTAGAGATTTATACTGTTAGTATATAGACCAAATATGCAACTCAAAACTAGGCTTAAACCTCAGTATTTTCCCTGCCGAAACCTCATACCTATGGAAATATGAGCCCGGACCCGTACCAGGCTTCCCTGAACCCTAAACCCTAAACATCAGAAATCGCAATGCGGTTGCCCAGTCTCTGTGGATGAGGATGCAGTGCGCGGCAGCGGAGATTCGGGCCTCCAAACGGTGATATTGGGGTTTTTTGGGAATAATGGAAAAGAAAGTGGAAACTACTACCATGGGTTATACAGGGAATGGGTTTATATTGGGTTATACGGGGTTGTATGCCCCCATTGTTATATAGGGGTTACAGTACCCCAACAATGGAGAATCACATGGAAAACACAATGGAAAATGAAATGGACACTGGGGTTACATAGGGATTATAGTGGGGTAACATTAGGGTTATATTGAGATGATGGAAAAGAAAATAGAAACTACTATTTACGGTTTAGGGTGTACCTGAACCCCAAGAGTATGTGGAACAATGGACCCTTGGGCTATTTTAGGGGGTTTGGGCCATTATTTTGCCTACTTTTACGGTTCAGGTATGCAGCATTGGTTTTTCAACGCTTGTTTTCCTTCGGGCTGTTGTTGGCTCACGCCTTACAGCGTAAACCGATGTCCGAGGCACCTTTTGATATGGGGGACACACGGCCCTTCACCTGATGTTCAGAACCCCGCTTTCTTCATCGTCTGGGCTGCCAGCAAAGGAGTGATCTGTGAGGTTCATTGTTGAGTCATTCTAGGTACATTCTTAGGTTACACTGTTGCTGTTCTTCTGATTACTTACAGGCGCTTAATGGAGAGTATTGGAGTGAACATAGAATCCATTATAGGGGTATATATGGCAATACTATAGGGATTATTATAGGGATCCACTCCCCCACTCTCCCATAAGCACCCGTAAGATTCCTAAAATAGCTGCTGCTATCACTCTCACAGCTTTTCTGTCGTATTCGCTGTCTTGTACTTCGAGCTGCTCCTTCCAGATGCAAGCACCAATCTCACTAAACCCTAAACCCTAAATCCTAAACCCTAAATCCTCAACCCTAAATCCTAAACCCTAAATCCTAAACCCGAAATCCTAAACCCGAAATCCTAAACCCCAAAGGAAGCCTGAGGTCGGCATCACTTCCGGAATGCTGGGCTTTTTTAGGAGGGTCTTCAGACTTCATGACTTTGCTGTCGTCTTAAAGTGGCCTCAGAACCCTACTAAAAGTCATAATTTTGGGTTGTTATTGTGATTATGGTAGTCAAAAAATTAATTTGGAGGCCCCTAAAGTTACAATACAAGACAAGTCTTCACATTTTTGGAGAACGTTACCGAGGATAGTTTATCTTCATGGGTGTTCTGTTTGCAGAAAAACTTTCAGTCTCAGGTTTGCCTTTGGGTTGCTTGCAAGTTTTGGTTTCCAGGCATGTTCAGCAAGGTATAATCTGTGTCAGCAGTCCGCGAAGACAGTGAACCCAACGCTCACGCTTTTAGGGGCGAGGCCCGTTGGGAAGTGTCTCCACGATCTGGAAATGAATGAATGGGCCCCTTTTTGGGAACCTCTGTACGTACTTGGTGGTAGCCAAGGGGAAGCGCATCTGCAAGATATCCATTTGAGTAGTGCCTTTTGGTGGTTGAACCAATCGCAGGGGCTGCGGCCGGCCAGGCTCCACAACATGAAAGAGTTTTAGGCAGCAAACGCTGTTTCAAGATATTCCGCAAGATCACGATAGCATTTCAGCCTGCTGATGAGCTGCATCTTGGGAGTATGCAAGGAAAATGAAAGGTTTGAGTGCGGCAAGGTTCATTCAGAACTCCACTGCTCTTTTGGCCAAGCTCCTGCCAGTAGTGGTGTGAGCAAGCGAGATGACTGTCTCTTCCCATCTTAGCCATCTACGCTTGGAATGTCGGTCCATAGCCCAGTTCCCCCTTTAAACGACCACTCATTTGGCGAGAAGTATTTCGCTTACCTGGGGCAGGGGCGGGGGCTCAGGTCTTACGTTGCTGCGTTGTGGGCCACGGGCGCAGGCTTAGACGCGAAACAAAAGTCACATACATCAAATCTTGCAAGCTGTGGCAGCCTGCTAGGTTACTGTTAAGGACTTTAACTTCAAACTATAAGCTACGCCACCAGAATATGGATATGCAGTCAATAATTTTGGGGAATGGTAACTTAAGTTAAGTTCCGGAATACCCTCCCAGACCCCTATATGACCCCCCTTTAAGGAGTTCAGACCCCAAACCCTAAATCCTATATTGTAGAATCCTCCATGTATAATCCCCTTTTGACGAGTTTCGACCACAACCCTGAATCCTAAACCCTGTATTATACAATCCCCTAAATAACATCCTAGGGGTTTTAGACCCTAAACCTTAAGTCCTGTATCATAAGAAACCCTAAATAACGACCCTTTAAGGAGTTTAGACTAGGCTCCAAGCTTTGGCTAGTTTTTCCCATGCTTTTGTGAGCTTGCTTCTATTGCAACGCTATAAATCTATTTGGGTTATAGTCTAAACTCCTAGTATCCCCCTCAATAACCCCAATAATCTAGGGTTTAGGGTTCAGGGCTTAGGGTAAAAACTTCTAATATCCCCCTAAAGAACCCCCATAAGACTCCCCTATATCATCCCCAATATAACCCCCTTTAAGGAGATTAGACTACAGCTCATTTGGGGCTTCCTAAACATCACTTGGACCCATACTGAGGATGACAGCATTTGGGGATCTACATTGAGATCACTGATTTTGGGAAACCCCAACCCTAAACCCTAAACGCTAAATTTACCGTCTTACAGCGAGCCGAGATGAACTTCCGTGAGTAAGAGGAGCTTTGAAGCCTAAAGCCCCAACATCTGTAGTCATGTGGGGGGGGTTCTCAAAAGTTGGGTCCTATTTTGGTTACCCCTAAATACCCTAAGTACTAGGGTGCCATACTAGAATTTGTGCAAATGGAGTTCACAAATTTGAAAAGAGCCCATGTGTTAGCTAGAGTTTAGAGGGTTCCTAGTTTAAGGGTTGCGGTTATGGTTATGGGTTTAGGGTTTAGGGTTCAGGGTTTAGGGTTAAAGGTTTAGGGTTTAGGGGTTAATGCCCACCCCGTAATATTGAAGCCGCCCACATAAACCTAAACGCAATGGACATGCTTCAAATTATGGGGTTAGGGGTGTTATTCTTAGGGGAGGTTAGTATTGCCGAGGTTCCTGTATATCGATCCGTATGCTCCAGAAGCATTCGGCTGGGTCATTGTTGGATATGAAAGGTTGCCATACCAATTGTACCTTGTTGGGTACCCAAAATAGTACGGGCCGAAAGAAACGGCCACCAAATAATTTCTAGGCTTCATGTTCGCAGTTGATGACTTCCCTGGGCCCAAACAAAGCCTAGAATTCAGGAGTCTTAAGCCCAAACCCCGACCTGTAGGAACCCCAGAAAGGGTACACTGGACCTACCCGGCTAAAAGGTGAATGTTCTACGGCCTGTAACAAACCCCCTTTTTCGAGGAGCATAGGCCGCAACCCTAAAACCCTAAACACCAAAACCCCTAGCCTCCACACCCCTTAACCCCTAAACCCCAAACCCCTTGGCCCCCAAAACCCCTACGCCCCAAACCCCTCGAGCCTCGGGGATCCTTGCGTCATTCTCCGCCGCCAGCAGTTGTGCACAACGTAATGCCTACATAAACTTTTCAGAGTTGGGGGCAAATTGGGGGTTAACAGTTTGAGTGGTAACTAACGTACCCAGAGAAAACACGGGCTTTGTAGGAAATATTCACTTTGGTATCTTCACCATGTCGACGCTCATTCGTCCACTAGCTTATTTGGTGGCAGGTAATACAGCCTCAAGGAAGCTTGAGTGAAAGCTTCTAGTCCCCCTTAAGTAGATAGAATATGGGGTATACGGGATCTTATTATAATATACCCAAAGCCATATTCTATCTACTTAAGGGGGACTATAGCTTCTAGATGCTCGATGGGCTCTTCTCAAAGGTGGGGCCCCAAAAAACCTATACCACTACCCCCCTAGAAGGGTGATAAATTGGAGAAGCCTGAACCTTCTTGTACGTCTGCATACGCGTGCCATCAGCGCGTTACCATATGTGGTGCCCTGAGCAATTTCCAATACTAAGGTCCCACCTTCGCACTACAAAAAAATGCTTACGTAAGTTACGTACTGGATATGGTACCCACATTGTCGATCCTTCTGAGAACAACCCAGCAAATGGTCAATGGTTGTGGGAACAACCTTAGTCGGAGCTGGGCTGAACACCATAGACCCTAAACACATCTTCCAACATTCTAGGTTCCCCAGTAAACCCATAATAGTCAGGGTACCCTTTTTCCTGATGTTCAGCTTTCTTAAGGAGACCAGAAAAAAAAGGAAAAAGAGGACTACTGGGGTCCCTAGATTCCGTGTCCTTTCACCGACCTTAACAGCAACCCTAGACCCAAAATCCCGGTTTCCATTTCATTTCCCATTTTCTTGTCCATTTGATTCTCCATTGTTGGACCCTAAACCCTAAACCCTAACTACTAAACCCGTATCATCCCAACCTGAAACCCTGAACCATAAACCCGTAACCGCAACCCAGCTCCTTGGTAGCTTCCTAGACCTTCAGCTGGACCCTTCCCGGTTATAAGGACCCAAACAACAGGGCTTTAGGGCCCAAATAAGATTAATACTAATGGTATTTGGGCCTGGGCCCTTAGGGTATTCTTTGCTAGGGGAACTCCTGCCATAAAGAGCCGCTCATGTTTTACAAACCCCAGTAAGGCAACTATATGCAACTTCAGGCAGTTCATTTGACCCCTGCGCAAACCTGTAGAGGTTGTCAGGTAATTATTGGGGTTGTACCGGGGGGTTATATTAGGATTGCTAAGAAACTACTAGGGCTTATCTAGGGATTATAGGGTACATATTGGGGTTACATTCTCCCCCATGGATCTTGCCTCGAGTGGCCCTCAATTTTTCTTGGAATCGCAATTCAGGAAGAGCTTGCACAAGATAACATATGGGTGGTTGTTAAAATTATGGTCCCTTTTTGGATCCCTATTATAATACGGCACCTAATATTTAGGATACCCCGAAAAAGGGAGCATAATTTTGACAACCACCCAATTTCAAAGAGCAATGATAGGATTTCACAGTACTGGGCATGTCAAGGCGAATCAGGCTGCTGACCCTGCCTGAATTATGGAAGCCCTAAGGGGGCCCCATAATAGGAGACCTTTTGGGACCTTAGGAAGCCTTAGGGAGGCCTTAGGGAGATCTTAAACAACCTTAATTATGAGTCCCCCATATAAGGGGCCCCCTTAAGGATCCCATAACTGAATGGTGCCAAGCAGCGACTCTTCAACGCAAGTGATGGCTTGCACTACTGAGTGTCCGCGATTAATGACGGTAAGTGAGGTGCAAGCTATCGTGCTGCAAGCGCGATTCTGCTACGAAGTGCCTTCTTGCCACGGGAAATCCAAGCTGACTGGAATGAGCCAAGTGCCAGCAACAAGGACCGGTGAGCATAGAATGACCATGGTAAGAAGTTAACCAGTACTTTGCATGTTCTTTTCCATTATCCCCATAAAACCCTAGAATAACAATAATAATAATAAAAGTAATGTGTGCCGTAATATCCAGAAAACGAAGCATCCTCCCCCCTAATGGTCCCCCCACAGCACCTGATAACACATCTTTCCCAAACAGCACGCCAGTACCACAGTAACCTCTATTGTGGCTACCTTTCCTCAGCTGCCTAGTTGAAGGTACCTGCAACGTCTAGCATATAATGAAGGAATATCAAACTGATACAAAAATCCTGCACTACCAAGAAATATATGATGCTATATTTCCCAGGTACTGGGGCCATTCAAGACGATTGAGTATCCGCCACTTTAGGGGCGGTCATTATTTGGGGCTAGGATTACTCTCAGACGTCTCAATCCTGAATTGTTTAGGGTTTAGGGTCTTCACTACCTGTGGCTATAAGGAAAATCTCTTCAATCTAGGCTTCAGGGATTTGAATTTAGGGGAATACTGCGGCCGGCCCCCAAGGTACATTGGCCGCAGGAATTAAGTGCCTAATTATCAGCATGATTGAGGGCTGTTCGGGCTTACTAAGGCTTGCTAGGCTTAAGTTGGGGAATGGTTAATTGGGGGGCCCATGGTATTCATGGTAGTCCTATGAGTCACGCCGCCTAAATCTTGCCCTCTCCCAAACTAACATGAACCTCAAACATCATGCCTGGCAGGACTACTTTACTTCTATGAGGTAATGATGTCAGCTTGGTATCCAATGGTCATGCTGTATTTGTAGATTAAACAGATTGTGTCACTTAGCAGACGCTTCATGATGTCACACGCCGTGTATATTCTTCCTGGGGAGCTGACGAATGGCTGGTTTAGGGTTTAGGGTTTGGGGAACATCTTGGCTTAAAGCAGGGGCCGAAATCAGTACCAATGTTACTTTAGCATCCTTATCAGGTACCCTATATATATATATGTATATACATAGCATAAACCATAAACATACAATGAATTGAGTACCGTAGCTATTTTGCGATTATACCCTACACTGCGTTATATCAACCCCCATATGAATTCACTTTCCGTGCAGTTTGATTGCTACCCTAGCCCATAGTTATCTAAGCCCAGTGCATCCCCACATAGGCCAATATATCATCAAAAGCCCTAACCCGTAAACCCTAAACCTTAAACCCGAAAAAGTGATATTACCCTAAACTCTAAACCCTGAAAATGAGACTAACATTGGTGATTGGTTTAGGGCTCTAGACTCTAGAGTACCGGCCTTTCCCTGCGATCAATACATCGAGTCGCCCGAGTAGCGAGTAGCCAGATTACCTGAACTCCGAATTTAGGTAGAATGAAAGCCCCGAAACCTCCAAAACAGCCCAAACTGCAATTATTCTACATACTTTTACTATAGCCAAAAGGAGGATATCATCTTACTCTATACTGAGTGCCATATTATCCCCAAGTAGACGTATACTCACTTCGTGAGCCGGTCGGCTTAATCGTACTCTGTCGCGGAATGCAGTTTTGGGTGTTGGGTTCAGGTGTCTATGTGGGGTGCAACAAGAAGAAATGGAAAACATGTGCACGACACCCGTGGAACGCTAATTATAGCCCCATCCAGAAAAACGCAACATGCTAAGGGATCTGAATTCAAAATGTATGAGTAGCGCATGCTTGCTGTTGATGGGCGAAGCCTTGCAAAACCATCAGCGTACCATACCACCGGAAGTCTCAGAGTTTAAGGAAGCCCTTTCCTGAAGTATCACATTAGGGTTTAAGGTTTACCCACACCCTGAGGGTGTTCCTCCTAAACCCTAAACCCTAAACCGCGTCTATGTACTATTCTAGAGAAGATTTGAAATCATGGGGCGCGGGCGGTCATGTTAGACTGATATGACTAACTAGTCAGGGCGCGTAGTAACTTGTGAAAGGGCCGAGGGATGGGATTCCCCAAGAGGCGGGAGTATAGTTTAGATTGTCGACCCGTGTTTCTGGAGCCCCCCCCTTCATTTGGAGATCTGCCAGGGTTTACAGGCGGGGCTGTGTAAAGATAGAGCAACTTAGCTTTCAGCTGCATGTGGCGCACCCGCCTCGCGCAGTTGAATGCAGTTTAGGATTTATGGTTTCCCAAAACCAAGCAAGATACAGTTCTGGTAGGATTTGGGTTCTGCCCCCACCCAGTAACAGCCTATAATAGCGGTAATATTAAGGGCTGTATATAGCTGTAATAACAAATATCCAACTGTTGCTGGGTGGGGGCAGGACCCAAGGCAATATATACTCTCGCCAATATGTCACGCGGCACCCATGCAAAAACCATAACAAGCGCTCTTTCGGCAATTCCAAGCAGGAACCCAGGAAGTTTTATGCCCAGAAACCCTCCCAAAAAACATTGGAGTTTCCTAAAATCAGGTGTACCTTTTTGGGGGTCCCATAATAAGGACAATAACATGTTGGGGTCTATATTGGGGTCCCCTTATTTTGGGAACTACCACATGTTTAGCTGGTTGTTGGGGCTCATGCTGAGCAACAACCCAAGACCGTTTTCGCGACACCCCATGGAAATGTGTTCTCCATCTTTAGTCACTAAATCCGTTGACACTCACGCACACTAGTTTCGCCACTTATGAGGCGCATGTGTTTTCCCGACCTTGCACCGAGCCGGGCGAAAAGGTCTGCAAAAGCAGAGAAAACGACCCATGACATGGGGCGAGAGGCCCTTACAGGAAGGATCGATTCCATGTCATGTGCTCTATTATGGTATATTTCAATATGGTAGTTTCCCAAAATAAGGGGTACCCCAATATGGACCCCAATATACTATAGTCCTTATTATAGGGACCCCCAAAAAGGTACCCCTAATTTTGGGAAATCCCCAAATATTATGGTATATTGGGCTTGTCCTGCCAAAACCTCAGCCCAAAGTCCTCAAAGGGCCAGCCCCCCCATTTCACAAGCAACGCGGGTCCCGCCATGGATGGTGTCCACGGATTGCGCGAAGGGCGTCTCCGAGGCGGTCATAACTAAACCGATACCATCTATGAGTTTGCTCTTAGTTTCACAATTGTGGTTTTAGCTTTTAGTGCTGTCAGAAGCAGATGAAGCAGCTGGAGAAGTATTGTAAGTCGTCGACTACCAGTAGTAGCAGTAACCATAGGCGTTACAATACGAAAGGCATGACGGAAAAGTTTGTATGGAGCGAACAGATGTAGCACTACAGCTTGTAACAGTATGGCCTTCTCATGTTCTGATACCCCAACCCAGATGAACGAAATCCTGGGGGACTAATTTATTTAAGTGGGCAAGTCCAACTCCAACAAATGGGCCAGGCAGGAGAAAAACACAATGATAATCATTTGGGGGGGCCACATAAAGTTATTCGCGGAGAACACAAAAAAAGGACACCCTAAACCCCAAACCCTCAGAGGGACTAGGGCTTCCTAGATTTCCTAGATGCTTATTCTTCCCTAAGGCCCCAGGCGTAGTAAAAACAATAGCCCAAAGACACTAAAAGTAGCCCAAAAGGCCATTTATTCTACATCCTTTTTCAATTCAAATATACAAGAAGGTTACACCTAAAAGCTCAAAAGCATGTACGCATTGGACTTTGGCATCTCCCTGGTTTCCTGCGGATGTTTAGGGTTTAGGGTTGCAACCGCGGTTTAGGGTTTAGGGTTTAGGGTTTAGGGTTTAGGAAACGAGAAAAATTAGCCATTTCCTTTTGTTACGCAGGCGCTTGCGTACATATTTCATCATATATTCCCAGAAGAGCCAAGTTCCCAATAATTAGATACCTGGGCTGAAGGTGACAGTAACTATGATAAAGGTTTTGAGTAAGTCAGTATATGACTATTCGGTACCTTAGGGAGTTGCAACATGATTGACCTTCTCTATATGGTACTCCACAGTCCGTGCTCCACTAAAAAACCGTATTTCTTCAGGGAGCACGTCGCTTGTCCTCACCGGGGGGGGGATTGAAGAGCTATTCATAGATGAGGGCAAGCGTACAGCCGTATACCTGAACCTGCAAAGCAGGTAAAATTAGAGCCCAAAACTACCAAAAATAGAACAAAAAGCCATATTTCTATACCTGAAGCCCACAAGCAGGAAAAACAGTGGCCCAAACCAGTAAAAATAGACCAAAAGGCAATTATTCTAAATTGTGAGGCTGTAGGGCCCAAATACTACAACCTTGGTTTCTGGGACATAAATACAAGCCAAGATTTAGGTGCATGGACCCTTAGGGCTTTCATATACATACTGCGGATGCAGACAGCAGAGGCAATCGCCAGCGAAAGAATAGCCACAAACGCAACCGGAATGATGGCAAGAAGTAATGATTGCAAAGAGGAACGATGCCGTGAGGAGCCCCAATACTTGTTGCAAGATGCACCAGGCCAACACTGCAACGGATACAGCGCTCTAGAATGATGACTCGGGCTTCATATGTACATACATACCCTCTTGCTTTTGAGGCGGTACGTGCCTGACAGCCTGGAACAACAGGATCCTAGAGGTCCGAACCCAGAGAACAACCCCGCAGGTTCAGGCTTAAACAGGGGTACGTAAAGAGGGATAATTATACAGGAACACATATGGTGAGCAGAGGGTTTAGCGTCTAGGCCTAGAAACGTAGCTCCTGTAGCCTGAATATCTTTAGAATACAGCTGCAAGTAAAGCTCCAACCCGCGAGCGAGTGTCGGATTGATGCCTGCCTGCCCGTTGCACAACTAGGCAGGCACACCGGCAAACGGCGCTTGGCCCGGCTGGAGAGGGCTAGACGCAGCTTCTGGTCCATACTAATCCCGGGAATTGTTCAAAGACAGCTGTGTCAGTGAACCCTCTCCAAACCGAGAATAAGTGCAACAAACTCGCGCAGAATTACGCAAGCATCTGCTGGCAAATCTTTTTTGCTGGGCAAGAATTTTGAATTGATGTTCTGGCCCTCAAGGTAGTTCCCATAGCCATGTGGTAGTTTCCCTACACAAGGGGGACCCCAATATAGACCCCAATATACTATAGTCCTTATTATGGGGATCCCCAGAAAGGTACCCCTAAGTTTAGGAAACCCCCATGTCTTGCATTACACCACTGAGCCAACAGGGATGCGCCTGCAAATTCTGCTCGGTATTAACGGTATTGGGAGCATTAGGTGGCCTAGCCTGCTCCAGGAGGACAGGACTTCTTGCTTTGAAATCGTCATAAATTCCCTCAATGTCCGAACTCCTTAACCTACTTGGGAATTTCCAAGACTTGGGGCCACCTTATATCCCCAAATGCTTATCTACTCTGAACAGTCTGAACATCACAAGCGTAGAGTTTTGTGGTTTGCTGGCATCATCAACTACTTCCAAAAAGAGTGTGAAGCATGTATCCGCATTGTACCTTCAAAGCGTAGTGCCAGGCTGCAAACAAGCACCACCGTTGGGGTGGTAGGCTGCAGTCATGGTGCGAGGTTAGGCTCTCCAGGGATACCCCGAAATTGGGCACTGCAGCGAGAGATTGGGACAGTGTAGGGGAACCTCTGGAGTACTTTGGGTTGTGCACAGCAGGGCTACTCTGCAGGGATAATTCAGCGGTTGGGTGCTGCCCGCAGGGAGAGTTTGGTGTGGAGCGTGTCAAGGAAACTCTTGGGTTGAGCTGGTTGGCTACTGTGGCACTGCAGGGATACTCTGCGGTTGGGCGCTGCAGGGATACTCTGCGTTTGGGCACTGCAATGATGTTCTGTGGTTCAGTGTGGGGGGAATGCAGCTGGGCATTGTGGCACTGCAGAGATACTCTGCGGCTGGGCACTGCTCGGATAGTTGATCTGCGGACATTCTTTGGTTGGGCACTGCAGGGATGTGGGCACGCCGATGCACGGCTCTTGGATAGTCTGCGGTCGGGCACTGCAAGGAGGGTGAGTGGAACAGAGACTTCCAAAAAAATGCTCCCAGATGCCGGTCGGGAACGAAAATGCTAAAGACCTTAAAAGGATCCTAAACCCTAGGCCCTCAACCCAAATTTATGGAAACCCCAATTTCTTCTGTTGAACACTATGGCAAACGTCTTCAGACCTTGGAGCATCACACAAGCCAAGTCGATCAAGAATCCTTATCAATGTGCCCTCGAACTCGCACCAAAAAGTGGCTGTAGCCAATTATCAATTGTACTGTACTGTTGGACCTATACCGAAACTAAAAACGGAATGGAGGACCACAATGTTTGTAATTCTTTCGGCTTCTACACTAGGCTTTTGGGATCTGCAGGAAAGCTACCTGGGAAAATCCTTGATTGGACCAGAGTGGGCACATTGGCTGTACTGTAGTGTAAGGGGATAGGAATGCCATGTAGCTTCCTAAACCCTATAAACCCTAACAGCACAGCCCTGACATGAACACTTCCGAAGTTCCTGGTCAAATCAGCCGTACTGACGCCTTGGGGATGAAAGAAGTAGAGCCTTGAACCCTAGACTTAAAAACCTAAGCCCTGAGCCCCTAAACTCTATGGACTTTTGGAGGGACCCCTAATAG
>CAJNIZ010047458.1:18890-36167 GCA_905231905.1 Symbiodinium pilosum | reverse complement strand
CCTCTATACTACCCCCCCCCCCCAAGGTTCCCCCCTTAATTAAAGTTATTTAGGGATAGTTAGGCTGGGGGGTACTAGTTGAACCCATGAGGTTTAGGCTTATGGGCTTACAGGGCTTAGGACTTAGGACTTCGGGTTTGGAGTTTATTGGGAGTTGCTTGAGATATTCCCATGTTGGATCCTTACGGGAGTCCAAGACCTCCTCATGACTCATAATCACGAATGCCGCGTTTTTTCAAGCAACTTCTACATGGGCTCATTCGTTGCTTAACATTCCAGGTTGACCCCCGTCGCGTCTCTTAAGCGAGCTTGATCTTGGCTCTTGAAGATTACTATATGATTGCTATAGTTGGGCTCGTTGGTTTTGGGAGTATTGTGCGTGCCACAGCCCTTGATTGACGTTCCCATCCCCGGGGGGAATGTCTCAAACCCTAAACCCTAATCCAACCAACCCCTAAACCCCTAAACCCTACTCACTTTTCTGGAAGGAACTTAGGGGCGTTGCGCTTACATAGGGTTCCAGATACGGACCGCCGGATTGTAGCAGAGAATACTTGCCGCCTATCTTTGTTTTTTGATGTTGCTTCGGGTTCATGAGGATTTGACCGTTGTAACGTGGGCTCGGCCTGTCCATGATAATATGGTATTTTAGTAATATAGTAATACAATAATCAAATACCTATTGTGCCTGATTTCCTTCCCCTCAAGCTGCGAAACTTGATATCATCTCGCGGATGAGACTCGCAAACTTCAATTACTAACCCTCTCCTTTCTACACCCTGATGACCCTGTGCCTCTCATGATCTTCTTAATTTGGTTGCAAGCGACCTTGCGAACATATTTTGCTACTCTAGAAATTTGGTCTTCAATGGCACTTTGGGAAAATTCATGTCCCTGGTTGTTTCATTACCCAACCCTGTTATGAGGAATCTTGAGTACCTTGAAGGACCAATCCACAACCCAAAACCCCACCCCTACACGGTATATACCGGCATATACACATATACTTCACCAATACATCCCTAAACCCCTAAACCCTAAACCCCTAAAACTTAAACCCTAAACCCCTAAAGCCTAAGCCTTAGACCCTACACCCTGTAAAAGACCTGTAAAAGACATTGTCAACCTTAGACCAAGCCATGGAACCGAACTGCTGAGCTAGCATCCCTATCCCAGAAAGTCCATGGGGAAGTTCCCCAAAAATTGGGGGACTCTTTTCGGGGGTCCCCATCATAAGGATTAGGGTTTGGTGTTTAGGGTTTTGTATTATCGCTGGGGCTCTAAGTCTATAAATAAGGGGCTTTAAGCCTATAGATAATGCATACTTGCACTGGGCCCCAATGTTTAAAACTGTGCCTACATGGAGCCTTAGGGTATAGGGTTTAGGGTTCGGGTTTAGGGTAGGAGAAAAGTATTTGCTTCGGGCCCAAAAGGGTTCCCATATGGCTACTTCAAGGCCCAAGTAGACTCCTTGGGACTTAGCTTGGACCTTAGACACTTCCCCTATACTGCTATTATAGGTACCTAAGGGTTATACCTTAGTAGGGGTCCTACGTGCCACCTAGTATATACAATGTAGCAACTTTTGAGTACGTACTGCACCTCCACGTCATCATTCCAAGGCTACGGTTTTGGGTGTTGGGTTCGTAGGGTCCCTATAAGGAGCTGTAATTACATACATGTCTTTGGTGTACAGAAGGATTATGTAAGGGCTATATAGGGGTTATATATACATGTATGTAGACATCAGTAGATAGGGTGTAGAGTTTTGGGGGTTCGTGTTATCTCTGGGCTTCAAGGCTTTTCCATGCTCGCACATTCGAATCCCAAGGCACTGCTATGATGATAGGTGCCAGCCCCTAAACCCTCTAAACCCTGAACCAGGGACAGGATGATGCTGATAGCACAGCAGCAGGAGCGGAAGGAGTATGTCGGTAGCAGTGGCAGTAAAACGCTACCGTGGTAGTAGTAGCCGTCGTCCCGTTTGGGGATGAATTTCACGGGAAATTCTAGGGGCTCAACAAACGGCGATTTCTGTCCTAGAGGTAATTGAAAACGGAGCCATTTTCCGGCTTTTCTAGATTTCCTTCCCAATAGCTCGCCTGCAGTCTAGATCAGCCTAGCAGGTAAGAATGAGTTGAGATTACCTGCGTTCCCCAGTGAGGCCCTTTCCCAATTTTTGGGCCTTAGACCCCTTTTCAAAACAACCCAAAAGACAAAAGTAGCCCGTTGTTGCCCCTTTAAGTTCCTGGGGAAGCTAGGTACTATGCTGGGTTGCTGTTAAGGAACTTAATTTAAGTCACTATACTGGGGAACCATTTCAATCACTATATATACCCATTATGGTAGCTCTATTTACGTTCCTTAACAGCAACCCTAAACCCTCAACTCCTGTTTCCATTTCATGTCCATTTTATTTTCCATTTGATTCTCCATTACAGGGGGATAATATGGGTTTATTCAAGTTCCTGAACAGCAACTCAGACTATGCTGTAGGAAGATGGGTTGACGTAGGGAAGCCTAGAATACCATCCCCTCCCCGAAATGAGCCCACTGTCAATATTAGCTCAATATTAGCCTACTTATGAAGGGTTTAGGGATTAGGGGCTTAGGGGTTAGGAGTTTAGGGATTAGGGGTTTAGAGACTAGTGGTTTAGGGTTTAAGGATTTAGGTTTAGAGATGTTCCTCAAAAATCGAGAATCAATTGGAACAGAAAATGGAAAATTAAATGGAAGCTAGGGTTATATAGAGGTGCAGAGTTGAGGGTTTATAGGAGCTACGGTCAATATTAGGCTGAGTAAGGTACCCTGCATGTTGGACATAGGGGGTTCCTCTTGTGTTCTAGTTTATTCCCTGATATAGTCCCGAACAAGGAGCCACTGTCCAGTAATTATTTGGCTAATATTGATTGTAGCTCAAGTAATGACCCCAACCCCCCCACTTGGGCTTATGCTTCTACTTATAACACATCTGCGTTGCCCCATGTAAAGAGTAGGGTAACAAGCCAAGCTGCAAGCAGTTACCAAGTCCCATGAACCCTCAAGTATATAGTTTCCCGTCTTAAACCCTAAACCCTCCTCTTTCTAAGGCCCTCAGCCCTAAACCGTCCTCTTTGTAGGGTTTAGATTTAAGGCCTTGCATAACTTCCAGGCTGGTATCACATGGGTGAGGACGCTTGGAATCGCGAGTGCATGCCGTGCACAGCGGGCTGCAGCCAATGCTTGGGCCTTGGTCCTTTCAGGGGTAGATTGGTGGGTAGGCTATAGAGGAGAATTACCAGTCTGTATATAAGTATATATTAGTGAGATGTCCAAATGTACATACGTACATATACACCCTAAGGTTTCCAGTTACCAAATAGTAGGCTATCGGGCTATCTGACCATAGGGTATACAGATCCCAGAGCCCGTTCTTAGGCAAATGGTTCCCTGAGGTGTATATATATATATACCCTAAACCCTGAACTCTAAACCCATAGAGTAAGTTTCCTGTGGTGTCTAGGATCTACAGTTTGATTGTTTTCGGCTTGCCTAGAAGACGGGTCCTTCTTATGGGTGAAAGAAATTGCTACGTGAACTTAGTGCGGGTTAGTCGAGAATATAGGATTTAGGATTCAGGGGTTGAGGCTGAGGGTAGAGAATAAGAGAACACATTATATAAGGGTTATGTGGGGATGATATCCCTTGTTCCCTACTATGTACCAGTAAGGGAAGTTCTTCAAAGGATGCATGTGCTGGGATGTGATCCTTTGATGTTCTTGATGTTAAGGGTTTAGGGCTTAGGGGGACTCGGATGGAGGAAATCCTGTGCCAGTTATGCAGCCCCAAGAATGGTATGTACAATACCTTGAGGATACTAGGTGGCACAGGATTTCCTTTTTTGACCTATAGCCTTGTATTGGGTGGAACGTCTAGAGGGTTTGGGGTTCAGGACTGACAACGCGTTCGTAATGCTAGGCAAGGACCCGGACAATGTTGAAGTACACAGGGTTTGGGGATGTTACCCCAAGAATATGGAATCAAACCGACAAGCAAATTGAATACAAAATGGAAACTGGCGTATACAGGGTGTTCTAGGGATACTTACCTATGTGTTTCTCCTGGATGGGTTGTACAAGCGTGTACCTCAACTTGATTTCGACATGATGTTTGCAATGTTTTAGGCTCCAGAAGTATGCAATGCCTTGGGCTTAGTAGTCGTGAGGTAAGCTCACAGCGAAGAAGGTTCTGGCAACCCTGACCCCTATAAGGTGAGGGTGGAGGGTTTAGAATTTGGGGTTTAGGTCTCTAATTTGGGATTGTTTCGCCAAAATTGCCTTGAGACACAATATCACTCCTAGTCCCGAATTCCCATTCCAGTTGGCATTGCATTTCCAATTTCATGTTCACTTGCGTTTTCCATTTCAATATACATGTTTACACGTGATTCTCCATTCCTGTGGAACCGCTCCCAAACCCTAAGCCCTAAACCCCAAACCCCTAAACCTAAACCCCAAACCCATACGCCCCTAAAGCCCAAACCCCTAAACCCTAATACTTTACCCTAAACCTTAAACCCTAAGCCCGAAACCCGCGGGGCTATCTGGGGTTGGGGATGCTTTGGAGTCACCACTTCACAGGGTCGAGGGTGTAGGTTTTAATTTAGGGTTTGGTTTAAGACTCTAGACTTTACGGCTTTAGGGCCTTTGGTCTGTGGCTTTAGGGAACAACTCGATTTCATAGGTACCTCTTCGTGAAGGTACAGAGGCGTCCCTCCTGTTATAAGTGCGGTTACTTGGGGTTTAGGGTCTAGGGCGATGTCTTGTTTGGAGCCTTTTGAAGTTGCGGTTTCGGCAAATGACTTCCGCATCTATCTCACTGTTGGTAGCAGTCCCAGCGCAACAGAAGTGGCCCCCTAGCTACAGAGCCATTCCCGTGACCCCCCACAACTACAACTTACTCTAGGGGTCCAAGTACCCAATAATTAGGTACTTGCGTTTTCTTAATAGTAATTGTAGTACAGGTTTTGGGTAAGTATATGATTATTGGGTACTTGGACCCTTACAGTTATGGGACTCATGACCAGACTTATCCCCCAGATTAAGCCCCAAGCATCCATCAGCTCCCGAAAGTCTAACTCGAAGGCTGTATCTGATTTCCTGGACCCCAGAATTATGTAGAATAGTTTAGGGTTCTGGACCATGATATTACCTAGTTTTGGGGTTCGGGTTATTCCAGGAAGTCGTTGTAAAGCCTGTCAGAATCTTCGCAAAGCGCTTTTCCCGCATGACACCTCTCTTGGAAACCCCTATCCTGGACTTCTAGATTACGGTCGGGTTTGCCAGGCACCGAACAGCACTTCTGCACAGAGTGTAAGGACTTGCCGGGAAAGACTCGGTTCTTGGGGGGTTAGGGTTGGTATTTTGGGGATTGGGACTTAAACCCTAAACCCTAAACCCTAAACCCATTGGGGTTTGGGACTGCAGCTTAGGGTTTTCAGAACCTTAATTAGTAGGTATAACCCATAAAACTGTAGGTTATTGGGGTTACAGGTAGACCCCTAAACAGACACAGAACCTTCCAACCCTGACCGCGAAAAGGATGTCGATCCCTAGAAATCTACGTCTTCTGTGAGACCAAGTTTACGTAGGTCCGGAAGCTTCTCCCTAAACCCTAAGCCCTAACACCTAAATAGTAGTTTCCATTTTCTTGTCCATTATCCCCAATATAACCCCAATACCCTAAACCCTAAACCCTAAACCGCCGATTCTGGGACTCCCCGGGTTACCTGATAAGGATGCACTGAACCCTAGAAATGGCACCAAAAGAGCTACAATCTAAACTCCTTAAAGGGGTCGATTTAGGTGATCATATAGGAGAGTATAATAGGGGATTAAGGGGGGTACTGGGAGTTTAGACTATAGCTCATATAGCTGAAGTGCCGCTCTGGCCCACTCGGATCTCTATATGGTAGTTTCCCAAAATAGGGGGACCCCAATATAGACCCCAAGATATTATAGTCCTTATTATGGGGACCCCCAATAAGGTACCCTTAATTTTGGGAAACCCCCATATTGGGTGACCGTTTTATTTTGGAGCTCTCGTCCAGCTCCATCGTGCGCTGTCCAGGCATAGGGTTCAGGGTTGATAGGTGTAGGATTTAGGGTTTAGGGTTTAGGGTTTAGGTTTAGGATTTAGAGTTTAGGGTTTAGGGGTGGATCTAGGGTTAGGAGCCTATTCCAACTAATCATCTAAGCCCCTCAGTTATGGACTCTTAACGAATAACAAAAGCCTTGAACTGTTGCAGTAACTCCTAACTCCGTAGAACTTGGTCGTAGCAAATGAGTTAGTCGTTGTTCAACCCTACCTAAACCCCAAAAGTATGTAAAACAATAGCCCTAAAAACCCATAATAACAGCCCTAAAGGCCATTATTTTACATACTTATGGAGTCCAGGTACTCCTAATCCTGTTCTCCAACTCCAAGTCCCTAGGCCTGAAATGCAAAGCCTCTCTGAGCAACAAATCGCAAAGAATCCAAGGCCCTGAAACCTAAACTCAAGATAACTCAAGTAGGTACCCCACCATCTAGATATACATATTTTGCCTGTGCACACACACATGCCCATACAGTTTTGAGTTCACTCTCCCTGTTTGATCTTCAGTCTGATCCTTGAAGTCGTATTCTGGGCACAAAGGCTCTACCCTTGCATGACGCGTGTTTTTTGTTGGTCATACGAGGTATTTGAAGTATGGACTGTGGATTTGTGCCGGAGGGTTTCTGACTGTAAAACAAGAACACATTCGCCAGAACGATAATACACCCCGAAACGTGGAAAGCGAATATGCGTTCACCAACTCCCCAATGAGCATTACAACCAACTATCGAAAAATACAACCATGCGTCATTTAATTCCTTTACAGGCTCTAGAAGCCATTCAAGCCGCTACACAATCACAGTGTTCTATTTGATGCTCCATGGTACTTTTCATACGATTCTCCGTCGATGACGCTATCGCTGCAAGTTGCCTACGTCCTTCAGGCTGTATCTAGGCTTTGGCGATGAAGGAAATCCAGGTGCTTCCCATGACTTCGCAGAAAAAAGATGCACGTCGAAACAGTTGCAACATCACGACGCGTAAGGAGTATTTTCCCGAGGCAAGCCGTCCGAGTGGTGAACATCACGACGTGTAAGGAGTAATTCCAAGACGCAAGTCCAGCTGGTGAACAGGACATTAAGGATCAAGTGCTGGAGGCATTCGTCACATGTGATGCAGACCATGCACCTGAGCCAGCGAGAATCATGTCGCTAAAGACTCTGCTGGCAATGCCTCGATTTGTGCAAGAGGAGATTATTGGCCCTCGCGGCCAAACGTTTGAAAACGCGGAGTTTAGTATAGCCCCTTGTATATACCCTAAGAAGGAACCCATGTCCATCAAATTCTGTAGGAGCATTGATTGTAGATCATGTAACCCTAAATCCCTAAGCTTTGTCCTTGTCCCTGAGGAGGTCAAATTTCCAGACTTTGGGGCCCACTGTCGTTTCTTGTAAACGTAAAACCACAGAGAAACCTAAATCATAAACTTTAAACCTTAAACCCTACACCTTGAACCTCAAATCTTAAACCCTCAACCTTAGTCCCCAAATCCTAACTCCTAGACCTTAAACCCTAAACCCTGAGCCTCTAACCCTAACCCTCAACGCTAACCTGATCCATAGGCCCTAAACCTTAAACCTGAAACCTTAACACCCTAACCCCTAAACCCTAATCGCTAAACCCCCAACCCTTAAAGCTTAAGCCCCACTCCCACTATATATACCCTATGATGCGTATATAAACCCTATAGAATCCCGTATAATCCCAGTAGTTTCCATTTTCTTTTCCATTATCCCAATATAACCCTACACTACCCTATAAATCCTAAACCCCTATATAAGCCCTAAATCCTAAACCCTATATAAACCCTATATAAGCCCTGTATAAATCCATTGGGGTCCTAAAAGTTCCCCCTAAACCCTAAAGCTCTATCCGGGCGGGCGCGGGAGGATGGCCTCTTCCTCACGCCCGACGGGACTTGCTCGTCAGCCTGTCCGGACCCCTTGGGACGTTTGAGGGTTGCAACAGGCTGAGGGTTTCGGGGTGTGAGATTGGGGATCCTAGGTTTGGGGTTAGGGTTTGGGGTTCAGGGTTGAGGGTTTAGGGTTCAGTGTTGGAGGTTCAGGGTTTGAGGGTTTATGGCTTAGGGCGTGATTTTCGGGGCTCAGGCTCAGGGTTTTGGGCAGTAGGGTTGAGGGTTGGGTTTTAGGTTGGTTTTTGGGGGGGCTTAGGGTGTTGGGTTTAGGGCTTGGGGTCTAGAGTTTAGGATTGAAGCTTTAGGGGCTGTTCATAGGGAATGGAAAGGACCATAGTAACCATTCAGGTTTAGTGTTTGGGTGATTTGGGATTTAAGGTTTAGGGATTAGGGATTTGGGGGGTTAAGTTTTGGAGGGTTTCGGGAGTAAGGAAGAATCAACATTTAGGGCTGCGGATTTCAGGGTTTAGCGGATTCAAGGTTTAAGGTTGCAGGGTTTAGGGTTTTGAGTGTAGGTTTCAGGGGTTAGCTTTTGGCAACGGTGGGCGCAGAGGTTCTGGGCTTTGGTGGCGATTTTTGCATTGAAATGCAGACTTCGAGGGTGTTGTTGTGGAGATGTGTGTTTTTTTTCGAAGTTGATGTACGGGCTAAAGCCCACATCCTCATCCTGAACCCTGAATCCTGAACCCATGTCCTACCCTACATAACCAGTTACCTGAAGTGGTATAGGGTTTAGGGTTTAGGGTGTGGCTACTGGGCTATGTAACCATGGGGTTTATAGAACCCAGAACCCGTTATTTAGGTGGCTGGAGCTCTGGGGTATATGCATACCCTGAACCCTAAACCCTGAACCCTGAACCCTAAACCCTAAAACCCAAACCCTAAACCCTAAACCCCAAACCCTAAACCCCAAACCCTAAACCCATCGAGTTCAAGTTGCTTTTAGTATTTGGGTAAATTCGGTCCTTGACGCCCTGACCTATGGAACACCAAGCCTACGGTTTAGGGTTTAGGGGCTCATCCTCTTTGAAAGTGACCTGGAACCCCCCACAGGGGCCGTAAAAATCGCATGGACCGGTCTCCTTTGAAGAGGCTTACGTGGGCTTCCATGTCAGCGTGTTAGAGTTCAAGGATCTAGGAAGTCAGGTCTAGGATTTAGAGCTTAGACGTTTGTCTTTGGCTTTCAACCTTTTCCCTTAACCTTTTTTGTCCATGCAAACTTCTTCTGTAAGCCCTAGAAGCCTGTTGAGCGGGCCCCGTAACCATTACAAGCCTTTAAGCCCTGTAAGCATGCCCAAGTGTCCCTCAGAAGCTCCGTCAGGCACGCTTATATGCTTCGTTGTAGAAGCTCCTCAAATCCTAGACTTTGAGGTCCTGACGGTTTCTTCCACCTTCCCGGCGAGGGTGGCATCGGTGGCGTGTGTCAGCCCTTGGGCTTCTATTCAGCTATAGGCTTAGGGTTTAGGGTTTAGGGTTCCGTAGCTAAATAACGAAGCTTGCGAACCCCCTGCAATGGCCTTACAGGGCTTTCACACGAGTTTTACAGGATTTTAGGGACATGTGGCATATCTAAGGCGTGGGGATGAAAAATTCAGTTTCTCGAAATGGGAACCCTCTCTTTGGTATCCTCCGCAGAAGAATGTGCACAAAACCCATAAATAAACCACTTGGGCTTCATGTTCTCCTTATTCAATTTGTGAACCAACCTATATACAACTGCGAGTCTCGCCCCTGCAGGTCTAAGGGTATGGGGTTTTCTAGGTAGGAAAGCACTCGAGCAATAATCAGGTTCTACAACCTGCCACCCCCCTAAAGTAGTAGTTATCATGGATAGCAGCGGTTTAGGGTTAGGGCTATCTACCCTGTAAGCCTTAAACCCATAGATTTGTTTTGCAAAATACCTACCTAGAGGGGTCTAGCATAGATGTTTTGCGTGGAGACCAGCGCTTGACGAAGTTGATGTCTTCGAGGGTTTTGGGCTTATGGAGTCAAATGACCAGCCCCTGAAATCAAACAGCCTCTATACTCTATACATTACAGTATGCCACAATGGGAAACTTCAATGTTAAGAGTTTTAATATCGGGAGGGGATTACGTTTTCTGAGACATCTTGTGAAAATCATGACAATGAGATCGGGACTGCTGGATTTTTGTTCTTGAGAGCTCAGACATGTGAGACTGACCTGGAAATCCTAAACCCTAAATCGCGCAGGACTCCAGGGAATGTACAAGCTTCAGGGTGAAATTGGACCTGCGCAGTGCTAGCGTCCGCTTAGGATGTAGCAATTGAGCATAAAACAGCCTCTACATGATCCTTGGGAAGGGCTTTAGCTGTTCCTCTTAAAGTTCTTGCATTTCTGCAGCGGGCAAGTGCATCCGAATGTTGAGCAAATGCGGCTTATGCCCAGACTCCAGGCCCTTATCCCTCTTGATTATTCGTTTGGCAGTGGGCTCTGCCAAACAAGGAGATGTTCATTATGGTCTTGTCTGTTCTATTGTCGACTGTTCGTTCAAGGTCCTATTACTCTATTCTGCAGCTGCCATGCGCTAAACAGGTAACCTATGAGCGGGCTGGGTAGGCTTTAGGGTTTCGGGAGTGGCAAGCACCCTAAACATGACCATCCACATTGCCAACATCAAGAAAGGTTTTGATTGTACCTTCTCGACAGACGTGCCTAAACCCTGAGCCCTAAAGCCTTCATCCCAAATATCCCGTACATCTGTGGGATCTCTGGAAACTGCCCCTTCTGAGAAACATTCATATCGTCTTAGTTACAACAGGGAGTGATTATGAGTCCTAGTTTGCCACCCTAAACTCCTAAGCAGTAAACCAGGATTCAGTGGTCGGGGTTGACACAGTCTGCGATCTTCAAAATCATAGTTGCATTATCTTAAGGGTCCAAGGAATAATAGGGTTTAGGGCCCAAATATCAGAATAATTAATGGTATAGGGGCCCTAAAGCCCTGTTATTTGGGTCCTTGGACCCTCAGCATTAGAAGATAGCAAGAAGCACGTGACCGAGGTTCAGGCACCGGAAAATTAGGCTTCAGCTTCAGGGGGTCCTAAACCCTAAGGACTTTTGGAGGGACCCCTAATAGGGACCCTTGTTGCTTCTGGGGATTAATATGGGGACATGCTAGGAATATAGGGGTTGTATAATGATTATATAAGGGTTATATATGGTAATGGGATTGAGGGTCCCTAGTAGGGGTCCCTCCTAAAGTCCCTAGATAAACCCTGAACCCTTAACCCTCAACCCTACAGTACAATATCCCCCACAAGCTGAGCGCACCTGGCACCGGCCATCACTAGACCCCCAAATTCGACCTCAAGCCTCAAGTTCTCACCTTAACCCCCAAGGTATGTCGAATAACCTAAACCCTAACCCCTTCTGGGCTAGGTTAGGAGTTTCAGGCCACCAGTTTACCTATTCTTGGGGGGTTCGGGCAACCGAAGGTTTAGTATCTATGGGTTTAGTGCATTTCCTTTCCTCAGCCGCCCCTTCCCGATTGCATCCAAGGCGCTGTGCGGAGAACTGCACCAAGCTCTTCGATTCGTCTAGGGTTTAGGTCTCAAGGTTTAGGGTTCAAAGTGTTGTGGATATTTCCCTAAAGCCTAAACCCTTAACCCTCAACTGGGTGGTCACGCTTGAGTGTTTAGCCTGTCCTTGTTTTGCCAGCTGGCAAATCCCAAACATGGGGGGCACCCACCTGGGCACCCATAATGTTTAGGGTTTAGGGTTTAGGGTTGGTATTTTGATTTTCTGAAACTTCAAGGTGTGCCCCTGCCTTAGGTTGGAAGTAGAGGAGGATAGTATACGGGAACTGGTAGTAGGGGAACCCATGATCTGCTGAAATTATCAAGCGGAAGTTGATCGAACATGCCTTTTGTAGCCAAGCGTCCGGTATCCGTATTATGTAAACCCACTACAGGTGGATCCTTGACATGTGGGCAGTTTCCGGGGTACTCGCATGAGGATTCTTGTCAGATACCTTGTTATGGACCTTATGGGAGGGCTACGGAAGGACCACGGGAGACTCAGCGCCTACGCCCCTGTAAAGTAGCACTTGTAAGTGGCTTCTCAATTAGAGACATTCAACGTGCCCCCCGGATCATGGCACCCTGACCTTTGGACATTAATTATAGTCCCCGAAGAGAGTACGTTCATATGAGCTGTAGTCGAAGCTCCGTAAAAGGGGTTCTGTCAATAGAGGATGATATAGGGGAGTATACGGGTGATTAAGGGGGATACTAGGAGTTTAGACCCTAAACCCTAAAGCTTGGTTCAACTATCACAAGCAGCATTCATCCAACAGCTCGAATAACTGTTAGGGTTAAGGGTTTAGGGGTTTAGGGTATAGGGTTGAAGGTTGTTTTCGACCTTTTTATATTTACGGGGTGAGATTCCGTCATTCAAGCCAAGCATTTAGGCCGCTACAGTACTCATGTGAGCGACTGTCAAATTATTAGGCTTATCAAGGGTTAACAGTTGTGAACATAATAGTTTTTGTTGTACTTTAGCATAGTCCGTAAATATAGTCCTTAAACAAGGACCCAGGTCCACTAAATCATGTATCAAGTGTATCCCAAACCCTAAACCCTAAAACCCTTAACCTGAACCTGTGAAACTATGTAGGAAATGCTGACTGTAGCTCATGAAACCTCTGAACCCGAAACCCTAAATCCCTAAACGCTAAATCCCTAAACTCTAGGCCACCCCTAAACCCTAAAGCCTATATATATATATCCCTGTAACTCCATATGACCCCGAGAAAACCCCTATATCCCTTTCAAAGGAACCCTAAGCCCCACGAGGTGCGACTGGTGGGACAGCTGTCAGGAATGCAAAGCTTCGCGGTATCTGACACACTACCACTGGTGCACAGAGGAGAGGTTTGCAGGTAAGTCCCCCCCAAAAAGGATAAGGATTATGTAGGGTTTATGCTTAAAGGTGTAGGGATTTAGGGTGTAGGGTTTAGAGTCTAGGGATTATGGGTTTAGGAGCTCAGGGGTCCACTGGTGCACAGAGTAGAGGTTTGCTATCATTACTGTTACGTACTGTTTGTGGAATATACTAGGATTATGATCAGAGTTGCTATTTCTACTATTACCATTGGTGCACAGAGGAGAAGTTTAGGGATTAGGGGTTTAGGGTTTAGAGGTTTTGGGTTTAAGGGTCTAGAGATTGGGTTCACGGTCAGGGTGGATGTGCAGGTCCTCTCGGGGAAAAAGTTAGGGATCTTGTAGGCTTATAAGGAAATAGTATAGGAGAAATTATGTTGCGTAATGACTCTTTGGGGGAACAGGAATGTTGATCAACGAGCTTATCAGAGCATGGTCGGCTTTATAGGGTCTAGAGTAACCCAGACCCCTGATTAATAAACTTCCTCTCCAGGTCCTTAAAAGCAGGGGGGTTTATTAATCATGGGTCTACATTAAACCCTAAATAGTAGCTTCCATTTTATTTTCCATCATCCCAATATTACCCCAATATAACCCTAATATATACCCCACAGAATCCCTATAATCCACATAGTTTCCATTTTCTTTTCCATCATCCCTATCATGGGTCTACATTACGCAGAGGCGAGGCGTAAGCTTTATACTACAGTAGTATTTCACGGCTTAGGGTTTCGGGCTGAGGGTTAAGGGGTTTGGCGAATGCAGGCTTTGGTGTTTGGGGAATAGAGGCGGTTTTTGGTTGTAGGGTTTAGGCATCAGGGTAGGTGTGGAATTTGCGGGCTTTAATGTAGACCCCTGATTAATAAACTTCCTCCCCTTAATAGGAATTATAATAGGCATCCTAATACTAAGGCCCTTGAAAGGAGGGGGTTTATTAATCATGGGTCCTCGTTAGGGTTCAGGATTGAGTTGGGGTTGGGATTTGGGGCTTCTGAACTTTCAGGCTGTATTGTGCAGGGTCAGGTTCATCATGGTTCATCCCTTTCAGAACAAAACCTCATCGCTCCGTTGGCACTCAACACTTTTAAGCCCTCACCACTAACTCCACGGACTACCCTAAACCTTGCACACCAAACCCGAAACCCTTGACCGCATACCTGCCGAGATCCAGAACCCTACAGAGGCGCAAAACCCTGCAGTAGGATGAATATTGCTTCAAGTCTCTGCAACTCATATAGAGCTTATAGCCCTAAAGCCAGATTCTGATTAGTTATGTCCCCGACAATCTCCATAAACCTCTGTACACCGCCACAGCCCACTTCTACTTTCCATGTCTTCCCTAATCCCCGACTCATCCTAAACCTTGAGTAGCTTCCATCTTCTTGTCCATTATCCCTACTCAATTTCCATTTACCCTAAGGCTCCTGGACCCCCATAATGAGATCCCAAACCTCAGCCCCCAAAGCCCAAACCTTCCCCAGAAAGCCCCAAATAGTCTGAGGAGCCTTAGGGTAATCCCTAAACCCTATACCCTAAACCTTAAAGCCTAAACCTTAAACCCTAAACCCTAAACCCCACATAATCCCTATAACGCTAACCTCTGACCAGGAGTGCCCCGACGGCTTCTACGAAGAGGGAGATGGCTCCTTGGCTATAGGGACCCTTGTAGCTTATTGGGGGTAATAGGGGTACTATCTGGTCATATAAGGGATATACGAGGCCTAAGGCTTTATAAGGTATTGGGATTAGGGGTCCCTTCACTGAATGTTCACATTCTTGAGACTCTTACACCCTAGAAGCCCAGGTACCAATATAGTAGGTCCTTGGGTTACAGATAGTATATAATTATATAGGGTCTTAAGGACAGGAGCCCAATATAGAGGTAACTGGGCTTCTAGGGGAAGGCCATGAGGATTCCCCTAAGTTCATATTCTTTTCAATGGCGTGGTTTCTACTACCCTAAATCCCAACACCTAAACCCTGAACCCCTTCTCTATTTTGGAAACACCAATTTGGCCGAGTCTCCAGGAGGTGGTTTCTGGCTGGAAAGGTGTCTTGCATCTTTTTTGTTAAGGAGGGTTGAGGTGTTTAGGGCTTAGAATTCCGCAAGCCAGCCAGGTTATCAGCCACAGTCCCTTATACTATCAAGTGAACCTACGTGAAGATGGCTTCTGTGGCATTCTTGCGTGGTTATACCTGCCACCAAATTAATGTGGAAGCAGAGAATCCCTTTTGTGAAAAACGGACACTTAACTTTGTAGGGCACTGGGGGTCCCATGCTTCTATGGGTGAGGGTAGCCCCCTAAATCTATATGTGCTGAAATGTGACAATATACCCCCCGTATGTCCCCTCGAAGGCCCTTTCCCCCACATTTTACTGTAGGGTTTCAGTTGTTACTCTGGGGAGGGAACTGGCCAGGTGGGGTACTCCAAGGTGTGATGCTGAGATTTTCAGGGCTCCGGAGCCTACGGACTCAACAAAGGGGTCTAGGGTTTTGGACCTGCAGGGTGCACGATTCCGGGTTTAGGGTTAAGGATTTTGATCTCATTTTCACAGCTTGCTACTTGGCATGCATGCCCCCTCCCTCCCCCCGCACCCTAAAGGCCCATTACCTCGTGGAACCTCTACCCTTGAACTTTTGGATTGGAGAATCCCCAACCCTGTACCCAAGCCCAGAACCTTAACAGGGTATATCAAGCAAACCATAGGTTCGCAATTAAAACGAATTAAGAATCCTAAATCTGTGGATGTTCTCTGGACAGGGGACTTCATCATTGATCACCCCTTTAGCAAACGACGTTTACATCAGGTAGATTGCCTCACGCGCCCCCCCCCTAAAGCACCAGAACTGGGAAACTGCTGATGGCTTTTGGTCATGCGCCACCCCAATGCGGGCCATGATGCATACAAATCCTTAACAACATCTTACAAATGGAGCCAGCTAACATGAGGTCGGCCCTCAACTCCCTAAACCTTGAACCATAAACCCTAAGTCCCTAATCCCTTGACCCTATATCCTATATAACCCTTATATACCCTATGTAACCTCTAAAAGCCCCTTGAAAGGAACCCCAAGCCCTAAACCCTAAGCCCTACCGAACACTAAGGAGAAGTTGGCAGACTCTGCCTTCAGTGCCCAGAGACCTGCAATCTTTGCGAGAGCCCTGCGCACTGTGCCATGGCACCAAGGGCTTAGGATTTAGGGTTTAGGGTTTTAGGGTTTAGGGCTTTTTACTGTGCCATGGCACTGAAGGTAATCCATACTGAAAAACACCACCCCCTAATGTTAAATGTTCCCGGTCTGTTTCGCCGTAACACAGTAAAAAGATTTAATACCATGGGGGGAGGTGGAGGGTTTTAGTATCAGCCCTAAACATATCATAATTCTATCCGTTTTCTTTGCAAGGGCAGTCCCTGTGCCCCTTTCAATTTGTTTGAAAGGAAATAGACCCAGAATGCATCTTAAGATTTCCAAATATCCTGAACGACCTCCTGAATAATGGGCAAAACCGCCGAGTGTAGGCTTCGCTTGAATTTTGGGTCCTGCCTAAGGCCCCAAACCTTACCTTATGGTTTAGGCCCCCAAACTAACATGGAAGCCCAAAACGGGCCACTGCTTTCCGTTTTCAAGGGTTTTTGGTGGGTTTCCATTATTTGGGGAATGTCAAACACCAATGTAGACCCATGATTAATAAACCCCCTCCTTTTAAGGGCTTGATATTAGGATCCCCATTATAATCCCTATTAAGGGGAGGGGGTTTATTGATCATGGGCCATGGGTTAAATCCCAAGTCCTGTCCCCTGAGCCGTTTGGGGTTCTGGGCTTAGGGTGTGGGGTTTGGGGTTGAAGGTTTAGGATGTGGCATTTAGTGCCTAGGGTTTAGGGCTGCGGGTTTAGGGCTTAAAGTTTTGCTACGACTGCCAGGTCTGTTTGGTCAGATGGAGCCTATTCCCTCTAGCAGGACTAAGGGCAGAAAGAAAGAAATAAAGTCAAACCCTCGGTTTAGGGTTCAGGGCTTCAGATAATTTTGGCAATCCTGCGCGCTCCAAAAACTGCGTAATGTTTACATTCGCATTTAAACGATACTATTGCTAAATAGCATATTCAATGCTATTTTTTCGAAATGGTCTTTACGGTCCTTTGTGCTGAATTTTAAAGAATGATTTCACAATTATGACGTGCATGGGCCGGAGACACCATACATGCTGAACCCCGAGCCCTTAGCTTCCCCCAAAAGGCCACAAGAAGCCATAGGGTTTAGGGCGAATACGTTACCCTATGGTTTCAGGGTTTAGGGTTGAGTGAGTGAGTGAGTGAGTGA
>CAJNIZ010047458.1:4826-17156 GCA_905231905.1 Symbiodinium pilosum | reverse complement strand
TTTTTTTGGTGTGTGGGTTCCCATAATAAGGACTAGCATTATTTAGTGGCTATATGGGGGCCCCCTATACCAGAAAATGTATGAAAAGGGGCCAAAGTCTTCTAAAGCAGTGTGAAGCCCCAATTGGGTTTAGGGTTTAGGGTGTAGGCATCAAGATGTATGATCCGCCTGACTTATGGCTACACACGGTGATCCTCCAGACAGAGACCGGGGTTGTGGCTTGGATGAAGCCCGCTTGTCCCAACTGTCCCAGTCTTCAAAAGTCCCTTGCCCTTTCTGCCCCAGAACTGGCATCTTAATCCGAAGGGTTTAGGCTAAAGGGTGCGCAGACAGCACATCCAAACCCTAAATCCTCAACGCCAAAACTGCTAATTACAAGCTCCAAAACCAGAACCTAAACCCTGAACGGAAAAAAAAAGAAAGCTCTAGACATCCCTGAACCCCAAGCTCCAAATTGCAAACCCGGATGCAGGAGACTGCCCAGCGGGCTTCTTCCACGAGGGCATTTGGGACGTGGGGCGCACCTGCCAGCCCTGCGAGCGTCGCTCGCCCTCTGTTCTTCTTTTGCTGTGGGTTTAGGATTTTTAGAGTCCTGAACACAGTTCTTTGCTATGAAAAATAGATCAAATCGAGAAACACTATGGAAACTGCAATTGGCACTTGACTCCTGCAGCGGATCATAGCATAAGGACTTAGGGTTTCCTGGATAATTGTTGGGTACATGTTTGGGTTGTATGATACTACAGCCCAATAACAGCCCAATCAGGAATAGATCATCACAATCTTCCATACGATCCCAATGAGGAATCAGTTTTCGGACGTAAGGTTTTTTACTCGAGGGTTGAATGCTATTAGTCAAAATTTGGAGCCTTTGTCGTACCCGTACTTTGTTGTAAGGGGTTTAGACAATGGTTTAGATGAAGGCTCATATGCGGCTCTAAAAGCAGGGGTTGTCAGTTTATGGGCTTCAAGTCCCTGGTGTCGGAATATTCACCTTGTCTCCCTAAAAACCTGCGCCAAGTCAGGCATATCTTGTTATAACTTTGATTACTACTAGAACTATTATTACTGCTATTATTCCTTATCCCCAAGCCCTAAACCCTAAACCTTTAAGAGCCCATTTCTTCAGACCTATCTGGAGTGGCCCCATACACAGGATGTAGGTTTTCAGTGAAAGTCCCGAAGGCCACGATCTAGGTGTTCACGAGCTTGTACCATTACTAACAGTATTCTGTCATAGAGCGAGTCTGATTCAAATATTTGCGGCTGAAGAGCCTAAACCCTAATCCTCAAAACTAAACCCTGAGGCTTCCATTTTGTTTGGGTCTTCGTGCTACAATCTCACATTGAAAGATTCCAGGCATGGGCGCCAAAACGCGCAGGCAAAGAGAGATGTTCTAGCTACTGGTCGTTTGGCGTTTGGAAGCTACAAAACTAGGAGTTTAGACTCTATAACCCTTATAATCCACTACATAACCCTATATATAGCAGTTTTCATTTCATTTTTCAATGTTCTTTTCCATTTGATTCTCCATTATTAAGGGGGATAACCTCTATACCCTAAACCCTGAACCCTCCGCTTTCAAGCCCTCAAGTCAGTCCCGAGCTTGGAAGCCCCTCCTTGTTTACCTGGCCCAAAAGACACCCAAAGTAACCTTACACCCTACACCCTGAAAAAACTGAATCCCTAAATCCTAGGTAGAATGAAGATACAAGCCCAAAAACCTTTCAAAATAGCCCAAGGCCACTAGTTTCCTGCTTTTTGGTTGGGGATTCAGGTAGGGCTAAATTATGATGTAGGCTTTTTTAAGAGTAAGAATAATGGTAGCAATACTAGTAATACTAGTATAATAGTTCTAATAGAAATATTGGGAAAATAGTATGAATCGTATTTAGGCTTTGAGTTTCGGCTCTACGGTCGAAACCAAGGAAACTGCCATCAATGCCTTTCCGCTACCGAGCAGCTTGTTGGCAATTCAGGGCTGAGGGAGACGGAAGCCCAAACGTAGTTTACGGTTTATGGTTCATATGTGTTGGGAAAGAATATAAAAAGCTAAGCTGCGGCCGCATGTTGGCAAAGAGCCCCGAGCAACATTCGATGAAGCATTTGCAGTCCCCGAGAAGCCCTATCAGTCTCCAATTCGAATGACTCCTTTTTTTTGCCTTTTGCGCAGTCACGCTGTTGTGTTTAGGTTTGCAAGCGCCAGAACACTTTGGACCTCTCGCTTCAACAGTGTGATGTTGAGGCCTTGCAAAAACTCCGAAAGCTACTATTGCCTGTAGCCTAGAGCCTTCAAGCACCTAGGTAGGGAAACTGAAGTTATATCCACGTAAAGTTCTACGTATTGCCTCTCATGAATATGAATAATATAGCAGTAGTATTTCAGTATACCTAGCATGCCCGAACCTTGTAAGACATGTGATCCCAGTTCCATTTCGTGTTCCATATTATTTTCCGCCTGATGGCCCATTCTTGCCAGCATTCCTTATAAAAGCCCTATACAACCCTTATATGCATCCTCTTTTGGACCTTTAGCAATGCCCAAGCATCAGCTACTAGGTAAGCACCCTGAACCCAGTCTTCTTTTCCTGGGCTGCGCACTGGAAAACTGACATCTCATGCACATCCCCACGCCATTCCGTGGTACTGATTCATGTGTTGCTCTTCATAAGGGTAGTTCCCCAAATTGTGGGCCCCTTTAGTTATAGGTTATTTTGCGGCCCCTAGTATGTGATATTTAGGGTGTACCCAAATGGGACTTTACTTTTGGGAACTACCCATGTGTTGCTCTCCATAAACTAGGGGTCCCTTCTCTGCACAATAAGAGCATATTAGTATAGTTACGTCTAAACCACCCATTTCAGGAAACCCCCATGCACATGCCTTTCTATGTTTTTACCCTAAGGGTCCAAGGACCCAAATAATAGGGTTTTGGGGGCCAAATACCATTAATATCATGGACATAAACCCTATTGTTTGGGTCCTTGGACCCTTCGGGTTATTAAGACTTCAGATGTGGAGGGGATGTAGTCCCCCTTAAATAGATAGAATATGGGGCTTTGGTTATTCCATTATAAGGTTTCCCCCATATGCTACAATGTCTACTTCAGGGGGACTGTAAATCTTGCACCGCAGATCTTGAAATTCTATTTCTACGGCTTAGGATTTAGGGTTACGGTACAAGATGTCCTGCAAGGAAGACCATGTGCTTATGAGATTCCTACACTCCACAGGGAACCGCCCTCCCTCGCCCCTTAAGGACGCCCCACTGTCTAGTAAGTAGAGATTAGTATATACTCCGAGGAGCTGGGCCTTAGATGTACATACTTCTGTGTGCGCCATGCCAGAACGGAGCACGAAAATTGCAGGTTGTGCAAAAACACGGCATGCTTCACACTTGGGTATGTCAAACCTACCTTTCTGGAGGTCCCCGTATTTTGGATCCCAGTGTTAGGAGCTATCTACCGAATCTACAGACCTCACTTCGGCCACACACCTATAGGTGACTAAGCCTCGAAACTTCTGGGTAGGCCCCTGGGATATTTGATGTTTTCCCTAATGGCTTTAATGGGGGACTCTATATATTAATATTTTTGAAAGGGTCTTAGGGGGCAACCCAGACTTGGGTTCCTATAGCATGTCCGTGGTTAAGCTGTAGCGGCCCTTCTCAAGGGGAACGGCCTGTTCAAATACTGAGTGCAGGTACATTCAAAGCGCCTCATGGTTTAGGGTTTAGGGATGAGTCCTCACTGCCTTAGAACCTTTGATAATTATTGGGGTTGTATATTATATATTGGGGGTTTTATTAGGGATATGATATAATGGAAAATAGAATGGAAACTATCATATTATATATGTATATTATATATTGGGGGTTGTATTGGGGATATAATGGAAAGTGAAATGGAAACTATTATGTTCTATATTAGTATGCTACGAGCTGTGAAGTGGTTGGAGGGTATGCAGTCTAACACGGGTCTCATGCAGGAGCCAGAATAAACGCCATTTTCATTAACAAGTGGTCACAATCCCTCTATGACCCAAGTAGCCTCAATGTCCATGGAAATCCCATCTGGTTCTCCGATCTTCGAACTGAATAGGGCCATGCGCTCGACACAACCCTAACTGTCCCTATACATCCCGAGAATTGCCTTTAAGTGGGACCTTTTCCCTAAACCCTAAACCCCTAAACCTATCATAGAGCCCATGCCAAGGTGCATACAGTGCAAGAATAGCACCTTCCTCTCGGAAAAGCAGGAGCCTGCTGTGGGTTGGGTCACAGTTTGAAGATAAGTCTAGGATAAAGCCCCCACCCATAGCGGTTCCCGAATATTCTACTTGTAACAGAACTTATTTCATAAGGTGGCTGTTGTTTTAGGGTGGGGGGGCGGTATCTGAGATACATCGCAGTACCCATAGTTTAGCTTCATGGGGTAGTTATACACCGAAAATGGAGAATCAAATGGAACATCTGATGCAACATAAAGCAGGAACTGGGTTATATGACTTACAGTCTAAACTCCTTAAAGGGTAGTATATATGGCATTATATAGGGGACTACTATAGGGGTTTTTCAAAGGGGATACTGGGAGTTTAGACAATGACTCATATATCCCTGTAGACACCAGTTTCCATTTAATTTGTCATATTCTTTTCCATTCGATTCTCCATTATAGGGGGACAATCCACAGTTTCCATTTAATTGTTCATATTCTTTTCCATTCGATTCTCCGTTATAGGGGGACAATCCCTAAACCCTAAACCCCAAATAGTAGTTTCCATTTTCTTTTCCATTATCCAAATATAGAAATACATACAGTTCACAGTCCATTGGTTGCAAGGCATAACCTCCGTAAGCCGTGGGCACATGGCGTCACAAATCTAGCAGAATCCAGGAAGATGGAAAGTTAGGGTTTAGCGTTTAGGGTTAGGGTTTTGGGGTGTAGGGTTTAGGGGTATAGGGTTTTAATGGTTTAGGATTTAGGATTTAGGGTGTAGGGTAACCACAAATGTCAACCCAATTGTATCCTAGATCATCTTAAAACCCGTGTTATGGATGACGCTAGTATTTTGCAATCTGCCAACCTAGATGGGACATCAGCAGAAAGGACTTAGGCAGAGGGGAAAATACATCGCCTGCATAATCCCATTTTCCTGTTGCAATCTCATTTCTCCTGAACCCTAAGCCCTGAACCCCCAAACCCTGAACCCTAAAGACTGAAACCTAAACCCTATTTCCTCAATCCTAAGCCCACAGCCCTGAACCCTAAACCTTCAATGTTAGGCAAGAGGCCATGATGTTGCCAGACTCGCTTTTCTGCACATGTCATCCCAATATCCCTACTAGAGCCTCTTAACCCCTACATAATCCCAGTTTCCATGTCATGTTCCATTTTTCTATTGATTCTCAAGTATTGAGGGACCACAATCCCCACCCCCAAACCCCAAAAGCTCTATAAAACCGTATGAAATTCTATCAAACCCCTATATACCTCCAAAAGCCTAAATCCTTCTTTTTAAGAAAGCCCTAAACCTCTAAACCCCTGAATCGCTGTTCTGCACATGTCATCCCAAAGTCAAGCTTACCAAGCCTAGCAGGCATGGTGGGGAGCTGGGTTTAGGGCTTAGGGTCTGAGGGTTAAGGGTTTAGGGGTTTAGGCTGCTTTAGAGCTTTAAGGGTTTAGGGTTTTAGGATTTAGGGTCTAGGGCTTAGGGTGTAAGTTTAGGATTTGGGGTTTGAGGTTGAGGGCTTGGGGTCTAGGGTTTGGGGTTTCTTCAAAGCAAGGTGCCCTGCACCCGCGTCACTAATCCTACACCCTTAAAACAATGAGACAGGCCTCACTGTAAAAACTCCAACCCTGTTTTGGAGAACTTCCATAGGCTGGGCAAATCATAAGGGTCTTGACCGGCTCTCTCTCTCTTTCTCTCTCTCTCTCTCTCTCTCTCTCTTTCTCGCTCGTTCTTTCGTTTTCCCCCTCTCTCCATACTATAGGCATTGGTGTCTGTATATATCTACCTAACATCCAAAGTCTCTGTTCTATACAAATTTGTATCTCTCTAAAATATATATAATATGCACACACACACCCATGTATATCTATATATATATATATGTAACACGCAAAGAGCTTAAAAGCTGCCGAAGACTTACTGGTGCGTAAGGTTGAGGAGGAGGAGCGGGTGACTGAATATAGGTAATAGCCATTATTCTTGGGTTACATATGCGGATTACATAGGGATTACAGGGATCCACTCCCTAAACTCTAAATCCTAAACCCTAAAACACCCTAAGTCCTGAACCCTATTATAAGGATCTACTTCCCCACTCTCCCTCAAGCGCCGCAAAGAAGCCCTACATAATCCCTGTATCTTCTATTCCCTATTCTGCACTAACCCCAACATATGCCCCATTATGATATAGTAGTTTCCATGCTCTCATGTATCCCCAATCTATTCCTTTGGAAAGGAATTGAAATCTGCCAAAGGACCTAAACCCTAAGCCTTGAACCCTAAACCCTAAACTGCCGAAGCAGGACTGTGTGGAGGCCTGCCCGCCCGGATATTATGGCCAGGGCGAACAGATTATCGGCCCCTGGGACCTCTTTCCACCTTTCGGGGTTTAGGGTTTTAGGGTTTTAGAATTTAGGGGTTTTAAGGTGTTTAAGGTGTTTTAATGGGGTTTAAGGGTTTGTGGCTTTGGTTGGTACGACTGTGTTTTTAAGATTCCAATTAAGACTCCCGAAAATATATGACATAGGAGGGTTTAGTGTTTACCCCAGGCACCATGGGTTATAAGGATGTATGGGGTTTGAGGTGAAGGATTTACCCCAGGCATCCCTTTAAAAGTTATAGGTTTGAGCATTTAGGTTATTAGGATGTACAGGGGGGCAGCGTCAGGATTCGACCTACTGCGGCATGTGATGTTTCAGGCGTGCCTGTAGGAGTGGCATTTATGTGAGCTATAGTCTAAACTCCTGAAAGGGGATTATATAGTGGATTATATAGGGGAGCACACTAGAGCGCATGTGGTGTTGTATAGGCCTCGGGTTCAGGGTTCACGCGCATAGGCACCCAAATAGCCAAACGTAGTTCTTCCTGTTCAGACTTGCGGAAACGAAGCAGCTATCATTTACACACTTAGCGCCCCAGGGTTCGTGTGTGATAGGTTTAGGGTTTAGCGTTTAGGGTTTAGGGTTTAGGGTTATGGGAAGTGTATTGTTTCTTGCAAGAATGAGCTACCTACCCGCAGACGATCATTACTACGATTGCTGTCATTACCAGTGTTTTGTGTGTTCTTAATATAGCTATGCTTATCTCTTTCTTTCTTTATCGATTATTCCTATCACTCCTGTTATTCCTATTGTTACTATCATCACTAATTACTACGATTATTACTACTACTGTTACTACTACTGTATCATGGTTATTATCATGACTACTATCATTTAGGTGGACCCCCACCCAGGAATGGTGATTATAAGGGACAATAATGAATATATTAGAGTACTCTTATAGTCCTATTTTACCACTGTTACAGTGTGGGGGAGGGTCCTCCAAAACTATCACTCCTATTTATTAACAACATACTAACCGAGCTCGTGGGCGGGCAAGCTGCGTGGCCATTGTATTATGCAGGTTCAAAGTGGGGTTAGGGCTTTGGGCTTAGGGTGCAGGGTTCAGATTTTAGGGCTCACGGTTAGGCTTTAGGGTTTTTTGGTTTCAGGGTTTTTGTTGAGGGCTTAGTGTACATCACGCGGGGAGATAGGTCTCCCTGACATCCGAAAGACACGTGGCTGCCTTACCTTGCGGCTCCAACTCTGTGAATTATACCTACATTGGTTGGGTCATTCCCCCACCCAGTAACTCCTTAAAGGGGGCCTTATTAAGGGGCTATTATAATTCCTATTAACCCTTGTGGTAACAGTTACTGTAAGGGGGAATAACGCAATACATTGGGCCCTAAAGTCTATATCTAGCACCTACATTGGGCCCTAAAGTCTATAAATAAACTTTTAAAGCCTATATATACTTTAGAGACAATACCTACACTGGGCCCCAACGCCTACGAATATGACCTCCATTGCATTATTTGGAGCCTCCGGGTCATGCATGAAGACAGCACAGCACCGCAACGGGGTTGGAGCTCGCACTGCATGCCTTCTTGAAGTGGGCAATTTTCAAAATTATGGGCCCCATTTGGTCCCTAATCATTTTACGGCACCTATTATTTAGGAGTACACAAATGGGATCCTAATGTTGGCAACTACCCAAGTATCCTGAAGCACATTTTTATGTGTTCCCAGAATGTGCGGCATGGAAGGCACTCAACTTGGGAAAAGCTTTATTTGCCCCAGCTGACACAATGGTCCACAATTCAATATCAAACCCTCATAATCATGGACTTTAATTCGCTCCAGCAGATGCCTCACATCACTCAGCCTTAGACCCTGAACCACAACAAGAAAGCTTCACCCAAACACATTGAAATTCCGCGCCTCAACCTCGACCGCAAAGCACTGCAAGAACATCCGATGTCTCAAACACTGAGTCCTAAGTAATATACCGAAGTCCCGCAATATAGGGTAAGATTGATGTCTCCGTTCAGTTTTATGAAAGACGCAACCCTACTTGGTTCACGAAAGCAACACTACTGAGAGGAGTTTCTTAAATCCAGCCCTCTGTGTAAAGAAGCCTGCATGAAACCCAGGAAACACGTGTCACAAGTGCTCCAAAGACTGCGCGCTGTGCGACACCCTAGAGACATGCCTGGTGCCCAAGGGCGGAGAGTGTTGAGGGCAACACCGAAATCTCAAACTCTAGGCCATAAAGGGCCATAAACCCTAAGCCCCAAATCCTGAGCTCCCATTGGGGCGGAGTAGTATAGAGGGAGGTGATTAGATAACCCATTCACAGTGTGGTTTAGAGCAGAGAAGTTACAACATGTTTGCCAGTTGATTCTCGTATTGAAGGGTAACATCCCTACACCCTGAACTCTAAGTATAGTCTCATATAGATGTATATGTAAAATATACCTATACAACCCAAGTCGTATTCCTTAATGAGTCCTTGAAGTCGCTCATGCAGGGCTCGAGACGGAAGCCAAACACTTTCACTCGAAAGTTAGTAGCCCCAACTCCTAAACTTCATGACTTCCCTAGAGCCCCCCCAGGTAGTTTAGGCTTTAGGGTTTACCCAAAAACAGGGCTTATGTGGACCCCCCTGAAGGGCAGTTTGGGGGTGGGCATGCGACAACTACTTAAAGTTCATTGGGACACCTTTGCCTGTGGCTTTTTTTGAATGACGGCCAGTTGGATCCCAAAGCAATTGTGACATTCCTCTCATCTGGCGGGTTTAGGGCTTAGGGTCTCGAATAGGGTTTATGTAGGGTCTGGGGCAAAATAGTATTCATATAGGACAACCCACGACAACAGGCAAAGAGGCTACCATTACACATACGCGGGGTGCAGGTGCCTTTCAAGAGCTTCTGCCATGTTGCCGTGTCGCCCCAAACCAGCCTAAGCCCGAAACCCCTAAATCCCCAAAACCCTAAACCCTAAACCCAAGCCTTAAACCCTAAATCCCCAAAAAACCTAAACAGTTGAAAGCCTTTCCGCAAGGCTCCTAGAGCTACAGTTGCCTTCCAAGCCCTAGGAATACGGTATTATGCCAATGCAGACATGTACTGACGCGGTTTGGGGCTTACCTGGACCCCAAAAGTAGGTGAAATAATAGCCCAAAACCCTTTAAACATAGCACAGAAGGGCAGTATTCTATATGCTTAACCCTAAACGTTAAATCCTGAACGCACGATTTTGGGGTTCAGGTAGAACTTCGGGCTTAGGGTTTATAGCTTAAAGGCTTGGCATGGTAGCACACAGACAAAGACCCTACCTGGAGACTTTCAAAATGAGGGATACCTCTTGAGATTCCCTACAAGAAGACTATAAATTAGGGGTACCTTTAAATTTTAAGTGGGGTTATCGCGGGGTTATATAGGGATTTATTATAGGGTTTAGGGGTACCATTTTGGGAGTCCCTGCAGTAAAACTGCGGGTTTACAGGGGGCTTAGGATGTAGGTTTTAGGGTGCATATTGAGGACCTACATTTCTTGAAGCAATCCTCCCGGAGTCACCTAGGTACCGTTGTAACTAATGCGTTGGTATCGTTGCCTGTTTAGGACCTACGGTTTTGGTCATTCTCCTTTACGGTGTCTGTCCGGCTCAGGGTTTAGAGTAAAGGGGCTATCATGACTCCTATTACCCACAGTGGTAGCTGTTGCTGTAAGCCGGGAACTACCCAACCTAAGGTTCCTACTTTAGGCAAACCCCCAAGCCCCTACAGCAACTGTCGTGATGTTTGCTGCTGGAACATACTGCATTCCCTGAGGGCTTTCACCCAAAACCTTACAACATCTAAAGCCCTAAAACCGAAGCCCTAAGCCTTGTGTACTGCCCCCCCCCCCCCACAGTAACAGTCGATATTAGGGGTCATATTAAGGGCTATATATAACCCTATCATAATTATTATCCAACTGTTACTGAGGGGGGGGGCAGTACCCAACCTAAGCCCTAGACCCTAAGCCCAAAAGCCCTTTGTGGTCGCCATACTCTTGATAATAAAGATACTGCGTGGCCTTAGTATACTACAGTGCCATTATTTCCAAGGTATAAGGTACTTGGGGTCATGCAGGACTTTTCATAATCCACCGTATATCCGGGAAGTCCCTACAAGCCGCTCTCTACATGGAGGAACCATGGACTGTAGTGTTTAGGAATTAGGCTTTTAGGCCTCAGGGTTTGGGGATACTACCCCAAAATTGGGAATCAACTGGAACATCAAATGGAAATGGAATAGAAGCTAGGGTTTTTAGAGTTCTACAGCTTAATGTAGGATCATTTAAGGCTTTCAATTTGTTTCTAGAGGGCTGAATAGGGGGGTATTCAGTGCATCTCTGAGTCTAGTTGTGGCTCCATTTACCTACAGGTAATCAAGGGCTAACCTGTACTAATTCTTACGGAGTGACAGGCGCAGCCACGACCTAAACTTTAGAACCCCCAGTTCATCCCGGTACTGTATATCCTTATAAACAAATGTTGGAGACCTTTTTGGGACTCAGCTTGGACCTTAGACCCTTAAATATTCGGGATGCCCTTATACTCCTATCATAGGTACCTCGGGGTTGACCCTTGGTAGGGGTCCTGAGTGCCACGTAGATATCTTGGAGCCTTCAAACGAGTAAAACCAAGGTCTCGAGTGTACCAACAACACGTACCTCGTGGATGACAGTTATTGTGCTGGCGAGTGCAAACAAGGCTCCGCTGCCGCCGGGGTTATGGGGGGTTTAGGGTTTATAGGGCTTATGGGCGTACAATAATGGGCCCCTTTTGAAGGGGGTATAGCGGATCTGTAAGATTGACAGAAGGTTTGGGGGTTGAGATAAGTGGCTCGTTTATGAGGGACCTGGCAAGAGACCATGAGACGTTGCCTGGTTATATCTTGTGTTTTCCTATCTAGCGCTACACCCTATGAATCATTCTGTCATCGCGTTGTCCATTTCATGTTTCATTTTCTTGTTTCATTTCAAGTTCCGTGCTCTTTTTCGTGTGATTCTCCGTTAATGGAGCAACGTCCCCAAACCCTCCAGCCCAATGTAATTAACCTTGTTCAACTCATATAACCCCACATGACTATACGCTTGCAAAGCCCGGAAACTTACCCCTATGAACCTTAAAAGTTTTATTGTGCAAGTCGGGTGTAGGGGTTGAATAAATGTTGAATTTAGGGGTTTAGGGCGGTTTAGGGTTTAGGGGTTTAGGGTCTAGGCTAGGGGTTGAGGGTTTAGGGTCATCCCAAAAATTGTTCACGTCAGAACGTGTGGTGAGCTGTAACTCAACCCTGCCTCAAAACCCTCTTTGAACCATTCAGGCCCGTATATCCGTGCATCAGGGGTTCCGTCAAAGGGAGGCCGCCCAATTTGCAACAGGCCTCAATGGGCTTGAGGAGCTTGAGCCCAACAGTGGAGGCCATTTGTGGGTGGCCCATATTACCCCTCTGAGTTTAAATATTCCCCCCGAACAAACATAGAACCCCACACAGGCCAGCTGCAAGAGGACTACAGTCTTTGTGTGGCTTCCTTCGAAGGTTCCATGTTAGTTTAGAGGAGCGTACCATACGTAATTGTAAACGCTAGCGCGCGCCCGCCTCAGCTGGCGGGGCTTCCCACTGTAGGAACATGTAATTATAGATATACAGGTATTTAAGTTAGGTATATGGATACAGTCATATGCCTATAACATACACAATAAAGCCCTAGAAGTCCAACTAGGGA
>CAJNIZ010047457.1:13761-30006 GCA_905231905.1 Symbiodinium pilosum | reverse complement strand
TAGGGTTTAGAGTTTAGGGCTCAAGATTTAGGGTACAGCCCTCCCGTTTAGATGCAACATAGAGGTTTGAAGCCAAGGATGTGTTCCCAAGATTTTCACAGTTGAGAAGAAACCGACATTAATCCCCTCCCACTAATATTAACGCCCCCCCCCCCCCTAATATTAGAGATTCCCCATAGATGATAATCTACCGCAATGGGAAGTATTTGGTGTTAGTTGGGGGTGGGGATTTAATATTAGGTGGAGGGGACTCTGTTCCCTGCCGCCATAATAATAACTTGTGTGTGCCAAGACCATGCATTCTCCATGGACCCTCGGTGGCTGCTAGAAATCCTTACTCCCATACGCTTCAAATACACTCCATGTATGAAGTCATGTTCAAAGGGCTTTGAAGAAAGCTTTTCGGACATATGGAGGCCTGTCAGTAATCTTCCAATCCTCAATCGGGAGCCCCATAATCCCCACATAGCTCATCCACGTCTCTATGTTCCCAAAGAACCCTTCCTCTATCTTGAGAACCACCCGCATGTGATGGTTCTATCACAGGCTTGTTGGGATCAGTCGGCTCCTTTTCCCAAGCCTGATTCGAAACCCTGCTTGCCCGGGCCCAACATCAAATCTCCGTGCCGCACATGTATGCCTACAGATTCATGGGTTCCACCCACCAGTTAACATCAATTGCCGAATTAGGGTGTAGCTACTACTAAAATGTAGGTAATTTGGATTACAGGTTACCTGTACATTCTGTACCGCATGATGTGTCTCCTGGACCCTCACTCAAAGTCAAAACTTTGAAGCGTTCCGAAAGATAAGAGTCAGGTTCGTAGAAGTCCTGTGGGGTGCGGGTTCCAAGCCTGGGGTCGGTGTAGCAAGGAGTCTCCTATTTGATTTGGGGTATGGACGGGGGACCTCTTTTTGCCCGGTGCGAATCTAAATATTGGAACCTAGCTGGGCTCAACCCTAAAACGTATTTTGGGTGAAATTCAGGCGGCTGGATTAGCTGCTGACGCCGCCCGGCAGTTTCATTTCCAAGGCTAACGAGGTTGTTCTCAGCAAGTGTGCTTGAAGGGCTCATGGGCAGTTAGAAGTGAGATTTTAAGTCCTCCCAAGTAGGTTGTAATTGTAGCTGTTGGAATTATACTAGCCCCACTACAACTACCAATGCCCGTTCAAGCAGGGTGCCGTTTGAAATCATGTGTACCCCCAAATGCTGCAGTCCTTATTAATTACAAGGACCCCCTTTGAAACCTGAAACCCAGCTATGGTATATTGGGATCTTTTGGGGCCCCTGTTCATGGACCCCCTTGAATGGGACCCCTAAACCCCAAACCCTTTTGCGAAGCCGCCAAATCTGACAATTGTTTGGGAGGGGGCTTCGGATGATGAACTGGAAAACCCCAGCCAAAAGAACAATTCTGATATGCTCGCACTACGGCTCCAACTACCCAAATAGTAGGAAGTCAGGGCCCAAAGTACCTATCTAGCAGCCCATACTAGTGAGGTACTTTCGGGCCCTTTGGGTAACCTGCTGGCAGAAGAGCCGCGACTGCTGCTACCAAATATATACAGTCCCTCTTTTTCTTTAGATTGAGCACCCTCTAGCCCCTTGTTGTGCAAATTGGTCCAAGCATAAATGGGTGGTTTTCACAAACTAGGGGTCTCTCTGACAAGAACAGTACTAGTTGACAAGAACAGTGCTACTTGGGGGGTCCATATCTCGCNNATCCGCATATATGGTAGTTTCCCAAAACAAGGGGACCCCCATATAGACCCCAATATATCCTTATTATGGGGACCCACAAAAAAAGGTACCCCCAGTTTTGACAACCACCCATATATACGTGTACTCGCTGCTAAAAGAGAGTTTGCTATTAGTGGGTGGCGTGGTGTTGAATATCTGGCAAGCCCTGAAGATGCTTCTGTGATCTTAGGGTTTAGGGGTTAGGCTTTGGGATTTAGGGCGCCACAACCCCATGGGTTCTACATCATGCGCCCCTGCTACCTGGGACTCCTAAACCCTAAACCTAACCCCTATAATTACATAGTCGTTTCCATTTTCTTTTCGAGTATCCTAATATACCCCTAAACCCTAAACTTCCTAAACCCTAAATAACAACTTTCTGAGCAGATCTGGAGGAAGGGGGTTGTTCGAGGCAACCTGCATAGGCGCCCATCTTCCTTCCGCTGTAAACCAAACCTGTAACCCCAACTATCGTACTGCCCCCACCCACTCATTAACAGTGGGAAGATGTTAATAATATAGTGATATATAGCCCTTGAGATGGGCCCTATCATACGACTGTTAATGGGTGGGGGCAGGACCCCAGGTATAACCCATCAAACTGTGGGTAGTTGGGTTACATGTCCTTCCATCCTGTGAATAGAGCCCGTCGAGAATCCCGAGCTGGTACGGGACCCTGCATGAGCTATAGTCTAAACTGTACGGGGGATTATATATGGTTCCCATTGTAAGGCTTGTTAATGGGGATACTCTGATTTAAGACCCTGCACCCTTACGCCCTAAACCCTACATCCTAATACTCGGAGATAAGACCATGAACCTTACTACACCCTAACCCTTGAGGGGGGATACTCGGAGTTAAGACCCTGCCCTTAAACCCTGCACTCTAGACCCTGGTGCTTGTTTAAGGGGATACTAGGAGTTTAGACTATACCCTAAACCCTAAAGCCTAAACCCTAAACTCTAACCTATAGCTCACATATTCTTGGCACGCTGATAGTCTCCCCACGTCGTGCGGTGTCTTCGGGTTAGTGGGTTTATTTAGGGTTTTAATAGGGTTTTGCTTGTTGTTGGTTCTTAGTTGGGAATAAGGATTTTTTAGGGTATAGGGTAGGGAACAAGGAATTACATCATACAGGGCTTTGATTATTTTATTCCATACTTACCAGCCCAGTAAGTTATGTTAAGACTCCTTGCCGAAGCCCCTGCACCCACGCAACTCAAGGTAGTGAGTGCTGGGCCTACCTTGCGTCAGATGCAAACTGCTGCCAAAGACACGGCCTCTGATCTTATGAAGCTTGTCTTAATCCCCACACCCTATTCAGTCCATAGGCCGTTGTCCCATCTAGCTTGGGTGGCTGGAAAACAAGAAATACATGGTCCGACAGCCTTTATGGGAAGTTTCAACCGTGAGAGTTGTTTTTGTACTGCTCATGTTATCAGAGCTACTTAGATTTCAGGGCGCATGCGGCGCCCTAGACCCTGAATCCCCAACCCTAAGTCATACGCCCGAAACCCTGTATCCTAAACCCCAAAGCCACATCTCTCAGCCCCAAACCCCAAATCCTAAACCCAAAACCCGTAGATAATTTTTTCGACGGCCTTGACAAGATCCTTCAGCTCTCAGTTATATAACTGTTCTAGCCATATAGGTGCCGAGGGGGCGCCAGGGGACTGTAGGATTATATGGGGTTTTAGGGTTTAGGGTTCAGGGGTTTAGGTTTCAGGGTTCAGGGAAGGAACATGAAGGACTAAGGGGTTCCAAATTGAAGAGGCCGTAGGGCTTATCTTCATAGACTCGTTTTTTGTTAAAATTATGCTTTTCTGGACTATGTACAAGGTTGCTCAGCAATACCGGTGAGCGTATATACTTGCTGTGCAACCTTGGGGAGCCACAAATTATGTTCCTTCGGATTCGTTAGGGATTAGGGTTACAGGGCTTCCTTCCCACAAACCCATACTGCAATATAACTGTCATTGCCAGAGTGCTGAGTACCCAACAATTGGGTACCCGGACCGTCTGGGTTAGCCAATTACCGTGATGCAAGATCCCCAGTCCAACAATTCCCTCCAGTTTGGGTTTAGAGTGTCAGGATTGAGTCACGAACAAAAAGGGATGAAGGTTGGCGGCGCGGCAGAGGTTGAAACGTCAAATAGGACATGGCACAGCAATGACCCTAAAACTAGGCACTTTAATCTCGCCTCCACTGCCCCTTGCATAAAGGGTTCGGATTTTTAGGATCTAGCTTTGCATCCAAGCGAATTTACATCAATCATGTGTGCTGGGAACGGATGCCTGTAGTTGCACCTCTCGATCCCCAACACTGCAGTGATTTCCAATTGTCTTTACCCTTAATTATCAACCGTATCATAGTTGCCATGTCCTTATCGATTCATTCACTCCTTGCTATCAAGCAGTAATCCCTATGTAATCCCAGTGTCCCTTTCATGTTCCATGTTGTTCTCCTTTCTTCGCAGCCCTAAACAATCTACCCTAAACCCTGAAAAGAAACAATCTCGCGCTCTCTCTCTCTCTCTCTCTATGTATATATGTATGTGTATTGCCCTACAACCCCATTTAAAGGGACCTACTTCACACGCAATATCCCCCTAAGCCCTAGACAGGCCAGACTCGCTCTTATTGTTCTTCAAGAGCCAGGGCTTAGGGTTTAGGGTTAGGGCGCAGTCATAAAGCCTTGTACTAAGACTTAAGATCAGCTGAACCCTATAATAACTAAACCCAAGTGTAGGGTTTAGGTTTAAAGTTTTAGGGTTGTACCCCTACATAGGGAGCCCCAGATCACTACGGCTATATAGCTTCTGAGTATGACTACAGGCATACAACCCTGGAACCGTTAGCACAATGAACAAAACAATCAACCTAAGAATATTTTTCTGCGGTGGGATGTCACCTTCTAAGGGGTGGTTAGAAGGGGCTTTAGGGTTTAGGGTTTATAGGGTTTATAGGGTTTAGGGTTTATAGGGTTTAGGGTTTATAGGGTTTAGGGTTTAGGGTTTATAGGGTTTAGTGTTCACAGGGTTTACGGTTTATAGGGTTTATAGGGTTTAGGGTTTAGAGGGTTTATATGGTTTAGGGTTTAGGGTTTATAGGGTTTAGGGTTTACAGGGTTTAGGGTGTAGGGTTTAGGGTTTATAGGGTTTATAGGGTGTGGGGTTTAGGGTTTAGGGTTTACAGGGTTTAGGGTTTAGGGTTTGGGGAGGTCCCCACTGATCTGATGAGGCTTCTATCCAAACCGGGCCTCTAATGTACAGCTTCCACAGCCTCCTCCATGCCAAGCCTTGAACTCAGCCCATGCTACAGGGATTCTCAAGAAGGGGGCATTTGCGTTTGGAAGCCCTACACCCCAATCCCTATAGCCTAGACATCCCTATATGAGCGACCGCCTCTCGTATGGTGTAGGAACCAGGGTCCAGCAGAGGTAAAAGTACCTAGTCATGACCAAAGCCCTCGGATAGGATTTAGGGTTTAGGGTTTAGGGCTTAGGGCTTAGGGTTATTTTTTTAGTCCCACTTAAGTAGCTAGAATATGGCTTTGGGTATATTAAGATAAGATCCCCGTATACCATCATTTACCCCATCTTCTATCTACTTAAGGGGGACTAAGGACCTAAGCCCCCCCCCAACAGCCTTACCTTGGTCTTTAATTAACTATTTATAAGTCATTCTTTTGCGCAGCTGCTCATGTAACCCCTCGATCTCCGTTAGAGGGATCCCGCGTGTAGCCGCAGGGCTTCCAGGTTTAGACTGCAAATCCTGGCCTGGCTGTTTACGGATTAGGGTTTAGGGTCTCAAGGTTTAGGTTTTAGGGTTTAGGATTCCTTAAACCCTAAACCCCTATACCCCGAACCCCAAACCGTCCATCCGAGGCGAGGCATCCGGGGCCTCCTCTTCGATGCGCCGATGCTGACGGAACCACCTCGGTGAGCAGTGCGAAGTTCGCAAATTTCTCGTGGATTCCCCTACTACGCATATAGGGGTAACATTGGGAACATATTGGGATGATGGAAAAGAAAATGGAAATTACTATTTGCGGTGTAGGGGTTAGGGTTTAGGGGCTGGGGTTTGGGGCTTAGGGCGTGTGACTTAGGGTTTGGGTTTAGGGTTCAGGCCGCCCTTCTATACCGGCCCACCCCCCCCTTCGGTTCCCCCCCCGCCGTAATTAAGGTATACTCAGGCCTAGCTGAGGTGAATTGGGACTCCTTACTTACACACCCTTACATGGGGTTGACCCAGGTCCTGTTCTTTGTGGGTATCTCGGCTTTATAGAGGGTAATTGGGGGCTCCAGGCACGAGAATGAGGAGTTGCTTTTTTGCAGCATGAGAAACATGTTATCACGAGGGCAAGTGCGACCTTGCTGTCATCATGCGAGGAAGGGTGCAAAGTGAGGATGCATTGAGGGTTTAGGGTTTAGGGTTTAGGGTTTGGAGCCATTTACCCTGTCCTCGCGATCTGCGTTGCGGCATGTTGTGGCACTTCCTGGGCACCCTTCATATACTGTGGCCCCTGGTATTTCACAGTGCGAAAACAGCTAACACTGGGGTCTTGATTTTAACGAAGTGTCTGTGCAGGTGATATGCTTCAGGCCTCAAGTCAGTCTGATAAGTAGGGTTCGGGGTTCAGGGTTGACAATATAGGATGCACACCTGCTTTCTGAATCTTCTGAGAAAACTGCCCACAGAGCAACCACGATGGCAGCTGCTTCCGAGCGCAGCTCTTCCGAGACAAAGGTACCTACAAGGACAGTTCAGCGGAGGACTGTGAGGTTCACGAAAGGCTTTTTGGAGCCTTGTCTTTAAGGGATCCCATAGAGGAAATGCCAAAAAGCTGGAACAGGGAAGTCTTCCTTCGCGGAATGCCAAAGTTGGCAAAGTGGTAATGGCCCCAAGCCCCTACACATGGTGGTTTGGATTTAGGGTTTAGGGTTCAGGATGTAGGGTTTAGGGTTTAAAGGTTTAGGATTTGGGGCTTCAACATAGCATTTTAGGTACTTTGGGGTCCAGGTAGAGTAGGGGGTGCTGATGTTCCGATTTTTTGGCCTCTACTGTTGGGGCTTCCGTTCAGCCGGTCCCGCAGATACCACGGAGCTTCTTGCCAAAGGTGGAACTGTGTTTCTTCACATATATTTGAGGTTAGGGCTTCTAGTTCCCGCGAAGATAAGTGCAAGCAGCATCGCTCATGAAGCATCTGAGCTATAGTCTAAACTCCTTAAAGGGGGCTATGTCGGGGATTATGTAGGGGAGCATACTAGGAGGGATGCTAGGAGTTGAGACTCTAGCTCATACGTAGTGTCGAATGAAAGGATGCGTCGTGCTTCTCGGCCGGAAGTCGAGCAGTTCCTCCTGTGGCTTAGATGTCGTGGTTGACTGTTCAGAGATTGGGATCCCAAAATGGAACCCACAAACTTGAACCGCAGAAATCCCTCAGAGCAACGCCTGTCAGGCTCCTATATTTATTGAGCTCAGGAGCTATGAAGACAGCGGACTGCGAAGGCCCGCAAGCCTTGCAAGCATCAGTGATGCATCCGCTTCCGCGATTCAGCAGAGTTCATTTGTGCGCTGAGGAGCTGTCCTTGCACTTTCACCGTGTTTTCGTGATGTTCCCGTTTTGGGTGGCCCCTGTAACGCAGATCTCGCTATTTGTGAGGAAGCAAATGGGATGCCCATTCTAGTAACCCCAGTTGACTCGTACCTGTGGGGCCTGCAAAGTACCCAGGGCCACTTGTTAAGTCCAAGAAGTGACCACATGTGTGAGACGGTAAGGAATTATTACAAGGCGAGCATGACCTTCAGTTTCCTATATGTTGGTAATTGTGGGAGTTCAAGATCAGAAAGTGACGCAGGATATTCAGTATCAAGAGTAAGATATTTGACCGCCTTGCTTACAAATAGTTCTGTCCTGGAAGTTGTGTGGTTCTTCTAGAGCGTTGAAGTTTTTTACAGGGCCTGTAGTATGTATTGGAGATCATTGAGAAACATAGGCCATGCGATAGTGTGCAATTAGTCCTGGTTCAGAACCAGGTGCAGGGATGTGCGCTGAACCCTAAGCCCTACACCCTAAAAACACCCTAAACCGCGTCCTGCCACTCCTCACCGCCCTTGTCTTGTCCTCCCTCGCCCATTTCTTGCAACCACCACACGGAGAGCGGCCGGTTGGTTTTGTCTCGTTCCTTGTCTGAGCACTGCTTTCTTATGCCTGCTATCATTTCTTCCTACATGTAATTGCTTTTATCACAAATTCTGTTGCGTTTTCTGGTAGTGTTTCTGTCATGCCTGATCCCCAAGACCCAATGAACAATCAAATCACGGTGGGGAGGGCGGGGGGAACACGAAAGGAGGGCAGGGGACAAGGAGGGGAGGGGAGGGCAGGCGTGGGGGGGTGTGCAGGGGTAAAACCATATCAATTACCCTCCATAATAATTATGAGCGACATAACGCTTGTTCACACTAGAGCCCCTGGGTAGGTCCCTGGGATGTTGGATATTTTCCCTCATGGCTTTAATAAGTGACCCTATCAGTATATAGCATTTTTCAACGGGTTATAGGGGCCAACCCAGACCCCAACTGCGCAGAATCAGTACCTCCCAAGTTCGCTCTGTTGTGACCTGGCATCCACCCTTCTACTGTCGAGCACCCTAAAGCCTAGACGCTATAAAGGAGCTATAGTCTAAACTCCTAGGGTTTAGGGCTATAGTCTATCATCCTTAAGGGGGCTTATATAGGGGATTGCATAGCGGAGCTTTATAGGGGTTACTAAGGGGAATACCATGATTAGGGTTTAAGGTTGAACCCTGCGCAGCTTTTGGCGCACCAGATGAACTCTGTGGATCAGGCCCACTTGTACATAGCCTGCGCTGGAGCCATGGCCTTAAGTCTAACGTTAGAAGTATGGGCCCCTAGTATGGGCCCTTAGGCCTTTTTAGGGACCCTTAAGGGTGCATATAGGGTATATAGTAGGTAAATAAGGATCCCAGGGTTAAGGGCCCGTACTAGGGGCCCATGGTTTCAACCTAAGAGTAAGAATCCTTCTGCTTGGTAGCTGAGAGGCTTTAGGTTTCTACCCCTTTTGGGCTTCTGACCTTGGGATGTGGGTCCCAACTACCCCAGTTAAGGCTCAAGGGCTATATTCCAAGGTGCAGGGACCCAAACCGAAGGGTACAAACCTTAAGGGCGTGAATCAACACCCCGTGAGTAAGGTTTAGGGCCCAGGGTTTCAAAGTAATCCTACAGAATCTCTAGTAGGGACCCCGATGCTTCCTCTGACTTTGGGGCCCAATGTAGGGATTATTTACATACATGGATCCCTAGGATATCCCTTGGTTTCTCAAAGGTATTCTTATCGTAAGAAGCTCCTGCCTTGCTAATTGCGTGACCCCTACAATTTCCTAACAATCCAGGCAGTTTAGGGTACAAAAGATGCCCATGTCCACCCCGAGTCTGAGAAGTCCTAATAATCCTTACCCCGAAGCGTCCACCAACCTTCGCGCCTAAACCCTAGACCCTAAGCCTTTTTCCATACACCCTAGCCCTAAGCCCTAAACCCTAAACCCTGTATGATGCAGCCTCTGGGAACATGTTATGGCTCACATTGGCAGCTGTGAGGGCTGCTTAAGATGCGTGGGTGGGGCCGTTGAGCTTGGCAGCTGTCCGGCAGAGACAGGCTGTATAAAGACCAGATTGAGGAAGGGGTAACGGTTTCTAGGGTTTAGGGGCGTAGGGTTGCAGATTATACTTTGGGGGCGTAGAGTCTAGGGATTGGGGTTTTAGGTGTAAGGTCGAGAGGTAAGGTTCAACCAACAGTTATGAGAGTCAGACAAGTTATCGAAATAAGTGTGAGTTGAAGCAATCAGGAGCTTGGCTTCCAGGGCTTGCGTTGAGGCATGGTCTTACTGTGTTTAAGTCTGCGGGAGGCTCCTGAATCATATAAGCTCGACCGCTCTCTTCCTTCTAGGTTCCTCTCACAACTTGTTGGTCTTGCTTTATGCATGCCGAAAGCTACATGTTCATATTGCTTCGCTTGTCATTAGAACATTCAAACAAGCATGGGGTCATTGTACAGATGTTGCTGTCGAGGGGTCTACGACGGCTTTTTGTGTGATTAGCAGCCAAATTAGCGGCCATCCTGATAGTGAAACTACTTGCTAAAACACGGGGCAGCTCACGACTTGCAAAATCCAGACTTCAGACTTTGTTCATGAATCCCAAAGGGTTCAGGTAGGAATATGGTATATACTTAGGGCCGAAAGGGTTTCCCATATACCTAACCACTATACCCCCCAAACCCTAAACCTTAAACCCTATCTATGTATATATACAATATAGCTACATGGACCCTTTGGGATTGTTGAAGGCCCTAGTCGCGCTGATCTGCTTTCGTTCAGTAAGAATTCTGGCAATTGCGGATGCCAGTAAGGGACCCGTGTCTTACGGCGACACCCGACCCTGAACCCCCCCCCCCCTTTGTCCGCGGACCATAAACTCTAAGTCCAACAGCCTTAACAGAACTTCAGAAGAAGAAGCGCCGGGCTCGCCACCCCAGCAAAAAAAATACAAAGCTGGATAGTTGTATCCCTTCTGGGCCCAGGAGCCAGGTGGTAAGACGTAGGTCAGGAAGCAATTATCTATGAGCTTCCCCAAATGTATACAGAAAAAGTCCTTCGAGTTTGCGTACCGTTATGGAATTTCAGGCAAGCCCGCACCTTGAACCCTAGACCTGCAAGCTAAAGCCTTAAGCCACAGAAGGAATGTAGCTTTAGTTTCCACATAAATGCTGTAAACATGATCTGGAACCTTCTAGCACCTTGGGGCGGCCCCAAATATACTAAGATCCGTATTATAGTCACCCCAAGAAGGGGCCGTTAACTAATTTTCGGGAAGCGCGATCCCCCCAATTCCACTACATAACCCGTTCCACGTTCAATTTTTCTTGTTCATGTGATTCTCCACAATCGGTAATATCCCCACCTACCCCTACATAACTTCATATAACTTTCTATGACCCCACGTATCAGTCTATAACCCCATATAGCCCCAACACCCCATGTCATACAGCCTAAACCCTACACCTCACCTTTTCACCAGCACTTCAAGGTCCTGGGCCGCATTTCATGACCAAATTTGCAGATTAGCAGCTACTGCACCTTTTCAGCCATTCACACTTGAAAGGTTTCGGGTTTAGTGCTTATAGGGAGTAGGGTATAAGGTTTAGGGTTTCAGGGCTTTGGGTTGAGTGGCTACGACTTCTGAATGAAAACCATGGTAGGGGCCTGAACAATGTGAACAAGGTTTTGGGTGAGTTCTACGTTCATTACACAGGGAGTCGAAGGAATCAAATGTTCCGAGTGCTTCATGTTTCAGAACGTCGACGAAGCATGGTAATTTAGACCCCTGATTAATAAACATTCTCCCCTCAATAGGGATTATAAGAGGGATCCCAGTATTAAGGCCCTTAAAAGGAGGGGGTTTATAAATCAGGGGTCTACATAAACATTACCCGCTCAAAGCTTGAAACGATCTTGGTTTTGGGGTTTGGGGTTTAGGGTCTGGACCGATCTCTGGGTCGTGGCTTTTGTAAACCCGAAACCCTAAATCCTAAGCCCTAAACCCTAACCTTAACCTTACTGCGGCACCCCGGAGCCAAGCACTGCAGCCCTGAAGCCTTTCAAAAAAGTGGTGGGGAGAGTTTGCCGGACTCCGCTGCAAGTATACTGACTGTTTAAGGCCACCTGGTGAGTAGTCTGCCTACATGAGCCTGCCGTATTTCCACGAATTCGGCATCCCCAACTTGGAGAAGGTTATCCTAAGGGTTTGGGGTTTAGGGTGTAGGAAATAATGTTGGTTTCGGGTTTTGGGTTGAAGGCTGTCAGGCTTCGCTGATCCAAGCTGAGTTCAAGGCTAAGCGATTGTGACACATGGATATTGAAATTAAAGCCTTATACTATACACCCCAAGGCACATCAGAACCCAACGAATCAGCTGAGCAACATGGAGACTCATATTGGAAAGGTGGAAGCTGAATGTACATTTGGGTCGTAAAGGGGGTTTAGCTTAGGTAATGGGAGGATTTTGGCTAGCAAAGCCTCAAAATTTGAACACATGTTTTCGCATGACACTTGTAGGGTACTGATGCTGGGTGCTGAGTTTACCAAATTCTGTCACTCTTGATCTGGGGGGGGGAGGGTCTCGCAGGACATGAAATGCTTATAGTCACCCTTGAGTAGATAGAACATGGCGTTGGGTATGTTATAATAAGATCCCCATATACCACATATTCTACCTACTTCAGGGGCACTATAGCAATTCAGTGCTTTGGTCTCCAGGGCTTAAGTACCTCTCACGCCCGTTCTGACGATCAAAATTCCCAATGTAGCACGACTACATATGAGCTGTAGTCTAAACTCCAAGTATCCCCCTTAGTAACTCCTATAATAAGAACCCTATATCGTCCCCTATATACTGTAACCCCTTTAAGGAGTTTAGACCATAGCTCATATTAGGGGAATATCTACTGAGGGGAGGCAGGGGCCTGAACTCTAAACCCTGTATAACCCCTATTGCACCCCTATATCCCCTAAAAAAGGCTCCAAAGCCTAACCATGAACCGTAAACCCGGGGAGGGGATTGCAAAGACAGCTAGAGGAAGCCACACGGATGGGGATGTAGACGCCTGAATACTCACCAGTATTAATGAGGATATATAGGGATGCACAGGGATAGTGGAAAAGAACATCTTAGGGTTTTGGGATGTTACCCCAACAATGAAGAATCAACTGGAAAAGTGAATCGGCATGAAGTGGCAGCTGGGCTTATAGGGGTTTACAATGGTTAATTGCCAAGATCATGTTTCCATAGACTATGCCATCTTCTTTTCCTTTTGATTCTCGATTATTTCAGTTATATCCTCATATAACTCCGTATACATGTCCCTACATGTCGCAGTGGAAACCTCGAGGGCATAGACGGTGAACGCCTGGGGGAAGCTAACGAAGATGGAGAGACCCTAAACCCCAAACCCTAAACCCACCATCCATGCGTCAGCATCTTCATGCAAAGTCTAGAAGGAAGTGAGCGACCTGGAATCTCCTTGGGTACCCATTTGGGTTTAAGGTTTAGGGTTCAGGGTTTAGGGGATAGTATAGGGATAATGCAACACGAAATGGAAACTACTATTCAGGGTTTAGGGTTTAGGGGTTGTAGAAGACTGAAGCTCGGAGGGATTGCTTCCCAAAGTTTCTTGCTGCGCACTAGGCGGGAAAAGCATCATGGCACGCATGATGCCCGGGGAACAATAGGGTCCACAATTCGTACACTTTGTACAGGTATTTGGCGTGTCTTGGCGGTGAGTGCAACAAAGGACAGGCAACGCCGTTTCAATCACTCTGGCTGTCAGATGGGGATGTCTCAAAGCTTTGTGGCGTTGGAGAAAAAGTTCCTTACTGAAAAACGCTGATCAGTTTGAAAGAACCTGTTCCTCCGGTTGCCCATGTTCGTCGGCCAATCTTTAATGCTCTAACATGGACATGTAATTTGAGACAGAACCAGATTTCTGATTCGACTGGACGCGCTCTGTGGCCCTGGCACAGGCAAGAAAAGGCTCATTTGGGTTCTGCGACGGGCACCGGGCTTGCAAGGCAGTTTAAACCTGCTCATATTGAGGGAGAACCTCATGGTGAATCAAAGGGAAATTGAAATGGAAATTAGGGATTTCATAGGGATATATAGGGCTGAAGAGTGCTTGTTCAACAGGTCTCCATGCTGCGGCCGTCCCTTTTTGTTTTAGATGTGTTTCATACCAGTATAAAAATTTGGGAGACACTGTCAGACCAGCCCGCCTTGACTTGTATTTCAACCCCGGAATGAAAAGCTTGATATCCCTTCGCCTCCCCCAACAACCATGGAACTCTCCCTATACTGGGTTTAGGGTTTAGGGTGTAGGGTTTAGTGCTTAGAGGATCCAAAAACTTGCGCCCCACAATATAAACCCATTTCTACATTCGGGAAACTGGGGGATTATTGCGGGGGGGTCCGGGAAGCAGTGTGCCCGATACGTTATCTTGGCATATTCGGAGATGTGGGATGGGTGTATCCCCAAGGGTCCAAGGACCCAAATAATAGGGATTTAGGTCCCAAATATCTGGGTCCTATACACCCCTATATAGTCCCCGTATATTTCTATATATCCCCCTATAACCCCTTTGAAGGGCCCCTATTATTTGGGTCCTTGGACCCTTAGGCTATTAGGTGGAGAGGAGGGGATGAGATTGCATAGGTTGGTCGATGACAATCAACGAAATCCCAGAAGCGCCTTAAACCCTGAACCCTGAACCCTACCTGGACCCCCAAAGCATTTAGAATAATCGCCTTTTGGGCCATATTTCTGGGTTTAGGGCTATTGTTCTACCTACTTTTGGGGTCCAGGTTTTGCTGCACCCTTCTCAGCAGCCATGTGGTGGCTTACACAGGCATCCCACATTGCCATGGATTGTGATGCTTGGTTATTGAGACCCTGTGATGCGACGGAAATTTAGAAGACAGGGCGCAAAATGCTCCAAGCCTCGAAATCTGCCGTGTTGAGCGTACGCCACATGCATCATTGCATGTGCTGACGGAATAGTGCAAAAAATACACCACCGCAACTAACTAGCCAGCGCTGCCTGTAAGGTTGTGCGGTCCCAACCCGGAACTTAGAGCTTCAGCAAAAACTTCAGCCAAACGTAGACCCTATACACCTACGCCAAAGCCTCAAGCCGAACTACCAACACTGCCGACAATGGAAGCTTCCGCGCACAGCCATATGCAGCCTTGGCGGTGTTTTCCTGGGCTGCGGAATGTCATGGACAGCTTTACAAAAGCTAACTCCCTATAAAGCCTTCGAACAAATTCTATAGGGCCCCCAGGCTTACCTTAAGGGGTTAACGGACTTCTTTCAACAAAAGTGTCAAGGAATGTGAGAGGCTGTGCGTTCATTCAGCAAAGAGTCGCTCCTTACCAGGTAAAGTTTAGGCTGTACGGTCATCTTGAACTGCTTATTATAAGCTTCTCTTTGGCATGTTCCGGCATGATGACGATGGCAATTACAGGGAAGAGGAAGATGGCTACGATGCCCTAAACCCCAAACCCCCAAACCCTAAACCCAAAGCCTTCACCGAGTTATTTGTGGTGCGTGTCTCAGGCGACCTCTTACACCCTAATTAAACTGCACCGGAAGTGCGGTGGCAGTGCTAATACGGAGAACTATACTTACAGCTTCGATTCAGGGGACTTACAACGCTGCTTATAGCTGCCACCGAGCCCAGTGAGCCCAGACTGGTTCATTCAGGAGTCTTCCTCAAGTCATATCAATGATTCAAGTACCATGTGAGGTATACTGCTCGACCACAGTATATTGGGCTCTCTGGCTAGAAATTCCCAAGAAGTAGCCTTCAACCCTAAACCTTAAACCCTGCATGGGCATCGTCCGAAAGCCCCATGTGGAAGGTGTTATAAAACGACCACGGCTGGCTTAGAAGACCTTCCGCGAAAGGTCGCGATGGTGCGCGTGAAAGGAACATTGGATTTCGGGAAAGAAGCATCGTAAGCTATGGTTCCTTATACTTTCAAATACATTTCTGTCCTTGCAGTCCGCAGGCATGCTAAAAGGCAAAAGGGTTGCAAGTCTTTCTGAGGCACAGGCTCAGTCTCAGAATTCTGATCCGAAAATCCGCGAAAGATCCGCGAAAGGTCGCGTAAGCCGAGCAAGCCCCTAGCCTTGCAAGCCATGGGAGACGGCATGGCTTTTGCGATTCGGTTTTGGAGTCAAGTTAGGGTTTAGGGTTTAGGGTTGGGTAAGTTCAAACCACACTTTACTTTTCCAGTCTGTATTGTGGTTCTACAGATTTGGTTTTGGAGTTGAGGGCATGGGCCAAGAGTTCTTTTTGAGAGTTCATGGTTTGCTTTTTGACTTCAATCATGCTTCCGCGAAAGCTCGCGATGGTGTGTGCGAAAGGAACTTTGGATTTCAGTGAAGAGGTCATTTTGTTATGAAATAATATTTGATCATGCCCATATAAGCCATTATAGTCGTTTCCATTTTCTTTTGCATTATCCTCATGTATGACCCCAATATAACCCCAATGGTATATGTTATCCGCCCAAAAATTTTGGTAACCCCAACCCCGAAGTAGGACCACACCCTGACCCTGGTGATGTTGTAGCTACAGGGCCCTCATGTTTGAAGCCTGGTGGCACCACATGAGAAGGGACCCTTGATATGGGTGATTACCTTGAGATGTGCAGTAGGTTCCATTTTCTTGTCCATATGAGCTATAGTCTAAACTCCTTAAAGGGGTCATTATAGGGGAGTATGCTATGGCTTTTAAAGGCGATACTAGGAGTTTGGAGTTTAGACCCTAAACCCTATACCCTGCCTGTACTATAGGGGTTACTAAGGGGATATAGACTTGCCAGATGTCCCTAAACCCTTAGGCCCCTAAACCCTTAAACCCTTA
>CAJNIZ010047456.1:8593-36171 GCA_905231905.1 Symbiodinium pilosum | reverse complement strand
TAAACCCTCATCCCTAAATCCTAAAACCCTAACCCCTAAACCCGAATCCCTAAACCCTACTCCCTAAACCCTAATCCCTAAACCCTAAAACCCTAAACCCCAATCCCGATACATAAGAAACGCCAGGCCCCGAAACTCGGCCCCACCTGCGCTCCAGTCAACAGACCACCTGTTCTCCTGGCTGGTTTAGGGTTTAGGAGGGTTTATTGAAGGGGCTAACGATTTAGGCTTTAAGGTCTGCCGTACTGCTATTATTTTTCTAACTTCAGTACTTATACTAGCATCCCTGCTACTACTGCTACTAATAATAATAATGCTGTTGTTGCTACAGCAAGATTCCGGTAGAGTCTAGCCTTCCAACGTCAAGATTGGATCTTCTGCTCTTCAGATCTCACTGGGGCTTAAGCAGACGCGGTTTAGGGTTTAGGATCTAGCGTTTGGGGTTTCGGGTTTGAGGTTTTGGGTTTGGGGTTTGGGGTTTACGGTTTGGGGTTTAGGTCAGGGTAGTTGGCTTTACAATTAAGTCCAGCTGTTGGGGCCGTTGAACCAAGTAAGCACATCTTCTTCTCTTAAACTGCGTTAACCAAAATGGAGATATCATCTTACTCTCGTTGGGGACGAAAGGTCAGCCGGGCTTAAAAAACATACTTCAAATTTCTAATCCCTAGAAGCCACAGGATAACCCCAGCTATCTCCAACATAAACCCACTGACTAACTCCAGGTGTCCAAAAAAAAACGGCCCATTATGGGAGTGCATAGAATCCGGGTTACAATATACCGAAGTCGAAGTTCGACTATCATACTGATGAAACTCCATGTTGGGGATTGAAAAGAACAATGACAAGCCTGGTAGTGCGCCTCCTGCGCTTCCATATTAGTTTGGGTGAAGTATAAGACTAGGATCCACGCTAGCCTGCGCACTCTAGCACCTGATATTCTGCTGCACAACCAGGACGATAAGAAAACATTGCAAATCCATACTCGAAACCAAGGTACGTGCGGGATTCACTGGCTACTTATACTCCATATCTAGCAATCATATAAAGCTAGTTTGCGTGTGGAGCAGGAACATACTCACACGAAAATGTCCCTGGTTCAGGAATTAAGATTTTTGTGCCACCTGCAGGCCTTAACCCGGTCCATGAGATGATTCTTTTGGGACACAGGGTTTTGGAAGTATACGAGGATAATCCTAGACCGCATAACATCAGTAGTTCTTCAGGCCGCAGCATGATCTCCTAGACTGCTACGCCCTCCATGGGGGTTTCTCAAAATTAAGTGTACCCTTCCTCCCTATAATAAGCATTCTAGTATTTTGGGGTCTATATTGGGGTTTCCCTTTTTGTGTAAATTACCAATTTGAAAGAGGCTTAGGGTTTAGGAGCTATGTAAGTTAGGAGTTACAATACAACCCCCACTCCCCCAGGGTTTAAGGAGCTAATAAGGACTATATAGAGCTTAATAGGGCCTAATAGGGTTCTAATAGGGTTCTAAATTTGGGGGAGGTACATGTCTAACTCCTAAGTAAGTGGGCTTTGCCGCTTCTAGTCCGCCCTCAGCTCCAGCCCGAAATCCTGAACTGAAGACAGCCCCCACAACCATCTAGACCCGAAAGCTTCTAAGCCCTAAAACCCTACCTCAAAAGATCCTAAAGGTTTAGGGTTTAGGCTTTAGGCTTTAGGGTTTAGGGTGGTCCTTCGAAACAAGCAGCTTCGGCCTCCCACTTAAACTCCTGATCCGTAGCCTGGTAAGCGCGCTCTCCCCGCAGACTCCCTCCCTTCCCTCCTAACAGCCACACCCTACACCCTACACCTTAACCTGAATCATTATCCTACATCAACCCTAGACCTGCAACCCCTGAATTTACTGGGAGTAGTAGGGAATAAGCGGCGATAATCCCTGTATAACCATAATATATTCGCTCCTTTCCCTGCTAACCCCAAGCCCTGAACCCGAAACCCTAAACCTAAACGCAAAACCCTAAACCCTAAAGCCCAAACCCTAAACCACAAACCCTAAACTCTGTGATGTATTCCCTTCTTCCATACTAACCCACAAACAAGTCAAAGGCCAAGACCAGTCCGAACCCTAAAGGTTTATAGTCCCCCGTAAGTAGATAGAACATGGGGTATATGGGGATCTTATTATAACGTACCCAAAGCCATGTTCTGTCTACTTAAGGGAGACTACAACCCTAAACCCTATGTCCTCGCCTTTACAGAGAGCCCCAAACCCTAAACCCTATCCCCTAAGCCCTAAGCCCTAAAAACCCTAACCCCTAAACCCCAAACCTTAGAAAACTTCAACCCCCTAACCCTAAGCCCTAAAACCCCTAACCCCTGAAGACCCTGAGCCCTAAACCCTATACATCAACCTGAGTAGCGTTTTGTTTGGTGGTTGAACCTAGTAAGATTATATTCCTTATATGAAATACTATACCTAAAAGGAGGATATAATCTTACTCTACATTGGGTACCATAGTATCCCCAAATAAAATCTACTTAAACCCTAAACCCTAATCCCTAAACCCAAAATAGTAGTTTCCATTTTCTCTTCCATTATAACCCCAATATTATACCCCTATAGAATCCCTAATAGCCCCTAAACCCTCAAAGCCAAAGTCCGGGGTCCGTGGGATGGTAGCACCAAGGTTTGAAGTCCACAGCGGCGCTGCCAGTCGTCAATCCAGCGTGGATGAGCATGCAGCCCTTGCTTTCATTGAATTGTTGTTTTGTTTTTCCCCTAAAGCCTAAACCCTAAACTGTTTTAGGTCTAGTTTTTTTGTCTTTCCCCAAACCCTAAACCTTCAAACGTTTAAGGATTTATGGATTTGTTGTTTTGGCATGTCGAGTTTCGGGCTTAAGTTTGAGGAGTGTTGGGTTCAAAGGGCTCAGGGCTGCACAGGATTCAGCGTTCAAACGGGCTTAGGGTTTTGGGGTGCGGGGCTGCAACGCGCTTAGTGTTCCAATGCGTTTTGGAGATCTCAACAGATCGAAGCTCAATGGGTAGAGCTTGCCAAAGGGTCTGGGTTTCAAGAGGGTTGTAGAAGGCTACACAGGATTGTACTAGGTCTGGGACTTCAATAAGAACCCAAATTCGAGCTTGCCCTGAATTGCACCCCATAACGTAGACCCATGATTAATAAAACCCCTCCTGTTAAGGGCCTAAAGGTTAGTTAGGATCCCTATTATAGTCTCTATGAAGGGGAGGGGGTTTATTAATCAGGGGTCTGGGTTATGTTGCAGGTTTCAGCCATGCAGGCTTAGGGCCCACGAATCCGAGAATAAATTTCGGATTTGGGGTTTAGGGTTTACACTCCCGGAAACTAACATGGAAACCCAAAAAGGGCCCTATAAAGACTACAGTCCCTTTAAAAAGGGGGCTATATGGGTTTCCATGTTAATTTGGGGGAGTGTAGGGCTTAAGAATCACCGGGTTAGAGGAAATTCTACAGAAGCACTGAGGAAATTGTGAGGCAAGAGTTGGGTACAGGGAACAGCAAGGAAGCGTAGACAGTTTGTTGGAGAACATCAACTTACCGATTCTTAGTAGGGAATATGGGAACAAAATCACATAACCCCAACATTACCCCTATAAATCATATTCCCTTCTTCCCAGCTAAGAACCAAGAAGCAAAAAACTAGTCTGAAGGGTGTCAGGAGAACAGCAGGGCTTAAAGCTCAGAGTCGGGAGCGCCTTTGGGCATGGCGGGTTTAGGGCTTTGTCAAAAAAATCTGTTGCACATAGCCTGAAGGACCCTACTCCGAAGAATGCTCACCTTGCCCCAAAACTCTAAACCTAACCCTAAACCTTGTTAATAAATTGCTGTGTGAGGCTTGGGGTTTCTTGGGGCACCGGACTTGCTGGCTTGGGGCAGTGAGGCATGCTCATTGGAGCCATAGTCTAAACTCCTAGTGTCCCCCTTAACAATGGAGAATCACATGGAAGTGAAAATGGAAACTGAAATGGAAATTGCTATATCTAAGGTATAGGGGTTATAGTCTAAACTCCTAGTATCGCCCTTCGCAAACCCCATAATACTCCCCAATGTGATACCCTATATAACCCTCTTTAAGGAGTTTACTACACCCTATGTAATCCACTATGTAACCCCCCTTTGAGGATTAGACTTTAGCTCATTTAAAGAAGAAAATCAAGGTGTCAATTCTCGGGTTGTTGTTAAGGACCTTAAAAAGTCAAGTTACCGTGATATGGGTGTATAGGGTTTAGGGTTTAGGGTAGATGGCGCTTAATTCTCAGGTTTCAAGGCTTATGCTGGACAAACGCAACTGTGTTCTTGGACCGTTGACCCCATCAGGGAATCTCCCAGGGACATGTGGATTCCAACAAAGTGGCATTGCAGACCAAGAGGAAAGAGTAATATGGTTGATGGAGAAAATCTTGCGCCACCCTAGGCTCCATATTGTGGAAAATGCAATAGCTAAATGCTCTTAGGTGGTGCAAAACCTCCTCCATCAGCAATATGGGGTGCACAAGATCACGCAATGCCCCTGGGGTTGACTAGTGATGCCATACGGCCCGTACTCTTCATGCCCAAAACGTCGACATGGCTTTTTATACTACACTACCATAAGTCCAGAAGTACAAGGTTACAAGCACTGAAGGTCATGTCGTGATCGTGAGTACCAACCGTACGACTAGAGAAACGTAGGGATGACAATAACATGGGGCTACAGATGGACATCTTAGGTTCCAGCCTGGTAAGCGGCTCATGTAAGAGAAACAGATCACCATGATATACTGTAATATACTATAATTTTATACTATTACATACTACAATAATATACTACTATATACTACATAGTTTGAAGATTATGAGGAATCCTGGGCAGAAACAGACATACGGGTTGTAAGCGGAGAACGAAGATGAAATTGCCAAAAAACTCTCAACTACATGAAGGATCGCCGCCCTTCTCCTTGTCAGCATACCTAGCATAAGCACAGTTCTTACGATACAGCTCCCTCCAACCCAGGGGAGTATGAAGCTGATGCAACCTTCCCGCATGCATTTTCGCTTGTGCATGTGTGTGTTTGGTCGCCTTCCCTGCTTTGGGTGCTCCTACGCTGCTGCAACAGCGCAGGCGTTGCACTGCCGACACATTCGAGTTTGGAGTTTACCATCTTGGGTACAAGTCTTGGGCAAGAGCTGCACTTCCGACAATCTATTGCTGAACGAGTTAAGCCATTCCTAACGCAACTCCCAGTAGTGACAAGCAAGGCCACCAGTCTTAGAGATGTCAACACCATGTTGCACCCTGAGTTCTCCAAATCTCCTACAGCTCCCAAGCTCAAGTCCAATTTTTCCTACACCCTAAACCCTTAACCCCAAACCCTAACCCTGCGCCCTAGAATCTGGTTAGGCCATGGAACAACAAACACAGCCGAATGAGTGAAGCGTATGGTAGGCCCAGAATTTGTAGAAGTCAGCTGCGTCCAAGTGTTTGCCTCGCCAGCTCAGGGTTTAGGGTTTAGGGTTGGTTGAAGCTTTCGGGTTTGGGGTTCGGGGTTTAGGGTTTAGGATGTAGGGTTTAGAGTTGATGCTTTAGAGTTTAGGGTTTGGGGGTTGGGGTTTAGGGTTGCCTGAACCCTCAGATGAGCCAAAGTCTGAACTCCTAGTATCACCTTGATAGCCCCTATAGCAGTCCCCTATTTAATCCCCTACAAAAGGCCCTTTAAGGAGTTTAGACTATAGTACAGATGTATGATTGTTTTCCGGGTTTGGCATGTTGCTTTGGTTAGGGGCGATGTGAAGATCCCAAAGAAGACTAATTACATGCGATGACGCAGATAGGGCCTTGGGCTTGTGGTTCAAAATATGTAGCCATCACGATTCACGATGACGGGTGACGACCACCACCAGAACCATTTCAAAGCTTGTCCGAATGCTTGTCAAATGTGCTGTCAACCATGCCCATCCAAACACAACCAGCATCAAAAACGAGTTATAGACAAATTTTCACAAGCCAAATCCAAATCCGCGAGACCTAGTTCAGTTCGAAATCACAACTGTAGTATTTCTTACCTAGACATGTCCATGCGAATCCGGGCTGCAAAAATGAATTCACTGGCGGGGAATATGTGCACGGACTCACTGGAACACGATCATAGCAGTAACGTACGGTAACTATGCTGCGCCTGGCGGGACATCAACCATCTACAGCACAGAAAGGTGTAGCACACGCCAAACAATCTCTCCGCATATACGGCATCCTAGTGCCCTACGAGGACTTCACGCTGAACCCGTTGTTTGAAACCGAAGTTATGTATTCATTAAACCATATACAATCCCCATATGAAATCTCTTTTGAAACCTCTTGACCTAAACCCTGAAACCTAAATTTCCCCTGTCCCCTAGAAAGATCCGAGCTCTGCCCATATCCTTGCACACTCCCGCCATACAAACATTGAATTCAATATCGAATCCCAGAATAGCACCCGTTTAGGGTAGTTTTGAGGTCCTCTTTACATGGGCTTCGTGCGAGCCATAGTCTAAACTCCTGCTAGTGCCCTAGATAATCCCCTGGAAACCCCCCCTTTAACGAGTTTAGACGCTAAACCCTAGAGCCTACACCCTATATAATCCCCTATATAATCCCCCTTAAGTAGTTAAGACTATAGAACATGTTCCTCAAACACAGGCGGGTCCTGGATGCTGTAGCTCCACAGGTCTCCCAGGACAACGCTCCCCTTGCCGGAAGAGGGTTTAACCCAGACCCCTGATTAATAAACCCCCTCCCCTTAACAGGGATTATAATAGGGATCCTAATCCCCTTTCTAGGGATTATAGTAGGGATCCTAATATTTAGATATTTAGGTCCTCCAAAGGAGGGGGTTTATTAATCACATTAGGGAAGATGGCAGAAGATGGAAGCAGTTCAGAGGGCTTGGAAGGAGTTGGTTGAAAGTTGACGGACACAGTCAATATACGAGGATTACAAGAGTTTCCAAAGAGTCTGGCAGAGAATCGGGGTATCTAGAAACGTCACGTAGCAAATTTTCCTGCCTCAATCATAACCCACACTACCCTAAGGTGACATACTTATGACCCCATAGCCCTACGGTGACCCTAAGCCCTACACCCTAAACCGAACCCTATGGTAACCCTAAGCCCTAAACCCCAAGCCTTAAACCCTTAACCTAACCCTATTGTGACCCTAAGCCCTAAACCCTAAACCTTAGACCGAAGCCTTAGACGCTAAAATCTAGGGATGTGTGGCTCCGGGCTTGGGGACGGCAAGCCCCGAGGCCGGCAGCTCAGGCAGTAAGAGAATTGAGGATTGAGGGCTTGGGGTTTAGGGTTTAGGTTGGGTACTGCCCCCCCTCAGGAGCAGTTGGATAATAAGTATAGTATGGTTATATATAGCCCTTAATAGGACCCCTAATATAGACTATTACTGGGTGGGGGCAGTACCGGTTTAGAGTCTGAGGGTTTGGTTCTCTGGCTTTTTCTCGCTCGTTTTCCTCCCGCAATCTGCTCGGGTTTTGGGTTTGGGGTTGCATTAAGCTTCGAGGTGGTATATGGCGGTTTCTAAATGTAGGGACCTTAGGGATATATGAGGCTATCTAAGCATGATGCGGGGTCCCCCGAAATTCGCTTGTCTAAGTCTTGCATCAAAGCTTAAGCAGGGCTGACGAATCGCATGTTTCTGTATCATTTTTTCACATTCAGGCATCAGGGGGCCGGGAGGACAGGAGTATTGTAGGATTGCAGCCCTGAGGCCTAAACCCTAAACTCTACACTGCAAAAGGGTTTAGGGGGTCTTGGGTTTGCGGTTCATTTTTTTAGTCTCAAAGCCAAACGAACCAACAGCTGCTGACTTTACCGGTGGGTAGTTCCCATAGAACTCCCGAGACACCTTCCACAAGAACCCCGTAGCCAGTATAACACCGATATGAAAGATCTATGGGAGACTTCTCACTTCTAATGTAGGGGTACAGGGTCCAGGGCTTAGGGTCCAATATCATGGTCCTGGATTTCGTGTATGTGCCTGATAATATGAGCGACTTCTAAAAACCTCAAGATCATATCGGTAAGTATATAGACCCTATATTACCCGAGTTACCATTTCATGTTCCATGTTCTTTTCCGTTTGCTTCTCCATTACTAACTATAATGTGGGCCCCTAAAGAAAATGAAAAATGAAATGGAAACTGGGATTATATAGGGCATTATAGGGGTTATAATCTAAACTCCTAGCATCCTTCTTAATAGCCCCCTAAAAAACTCCCCTATGTAATCACCCCATATAACCCACCCCCCGCGAGGCTGCTTCTAGACCCTAATTCCCCAAAAAAAACTTAGATATACTTGTCCAAACGAAGGGGTCCCACCCAAGCTCACCTCTACGCCTTAAACTCGACACTTTATGCCCTGCACCTTCCATCCCCAATCCTAAGCCCTAAGCCCTAAACCCTACACCTACACCTTAAACCCCCAAAGCCTATTCCTCAGGGCCTCAGCCCCATTCCTGGGCCCGAAAGCCATAAACCCTAAACCCTGCGCTCTAAAATCTCCCTCCCCCCTCCCACCCACACCCCCGAAACTCAAAATCCTTCACATGAGCTGTAGTCCAAACCCCTTTTAGAGGGCGGAATGTTATTGCTAAACTATATCGGGGGAGCGTTTGCAAGCTGGGCGCACTATTCAGGGCTCAGGATTAGGAAACTAAGGTTGATATTTCCAGCTTCGTTTCAATAATTAGGGTTTGGGGCTTTGGGGTATGAGTTTTAACGTTGTATATGAAAAACCCTCAAATTCCAAAACACTAAAGCCCTGATCTGCAAGTGGGTTAACGTTGTATATGAAAAACCCTCAAATTCCAAAACACTAAAGCCCTGATCTGCAAGTGGGTGTGATTTTTTGGTGGTTAGACCCAGTAAGATAATATTCCTTATATAAAATACTATACCCCAAACGGAGGACATAATCTTGCTCTATATTGGGTACCGTAGTATCCCCAAATAAAATCCTACTCAAGAGAGGTTTACAATTCAAAGCTGAATCCACGAATTAGGGTTTAGGGTTTAGGCCCTCAACCCTGAACCCTGAACTCTAAACCCCAAACCCTGGTCCCATGGACTCTGAACTTAAACCGTCCGTCGAGAAGCCGTTGTCCAGCCGCCAAAAACTAACATCGATGCCTCATCTGACGTCCTTGGTTAAACCCTAAACCCTAAACCCTAAACCCCTAAACCCTAAACCTCCTTGGTTAAGCCCGCCCAAACAAAGAACGAAGGTGAAGTGCTTCAGGCGCGTTAAACTATATCTGTTAGGAGGACCCCCCACCCTGTAATAGTGGTATAATAGGAATATAAGAGGACCCTAATATAATCCCTATTTTCCCCATAGTCACTATTACTGGGTGGGGGGTCCACCTAATATATCTGGATTTTGGCTCTCATGGAAAATCAACAAGTTACGCCTGAAGCGTTAAGACATTTACGCTTAAGTTGAAAGCGACACGAGCGAACCCAAGCAGGATCCTCTATGGTGAGAAGCAACTACTCGTCATCACATACGCAAAGCCTTTCAACCGTGCAGAAACTCAAAACTCGTCCAAACGCTTGGGTTGACCCAAGACTCTTCCAAGAAAACCAACGGGAGTTGCCAAAAACAGGAGTTGTACATACAATCCAAAAAATATAGCGCAATCCTTACTTTCAACACCCCGAGAATTGCAACAAACAACACATGTCCACCTCGGAAGACATCTGCAACTGCAACAGAAAGACCAGGAAGTCCTAAATGCCGTGCACAGCAAGAAGTAGTGAAATTTTCCGCCGTAGAAGTCCTGAGGTCCAACCTCTACAAATGCGGTTTAGGGTTTAGGGCGACCCCAAAATAGACCCCGAAATACGATAATCCATACTCTAGGGACCCCCACAAAGGTACCCTGATTTTGGGCCACCCTAAATGCTAAACTATATATATATATATATCCCTATATAACCTCTATTTAACCCCTACATAACCCCAATATCCCTTTAAAGTTGCGCCTAATGTTGGGAACACCCCCATATCTCCAAGTCGCACCTGCCATGAACCTTACACCATACGCAAATGAAAGGCTTTAGGGTTTAGGAAACCATGCATGGACCCCTAATAATGGGCCCTCCTAGGATTATATACCTACTATATACCGGATATGTACCCTTAAGGGCTCATAAAAGGGCCCATATTAGCGGCCATACTTCTAGCACCTTAACAAAGCTGCAGACCTGAAATGCTTCATGAGGAGTGCTAGGTCCCGACATGTGCTGAACTAGGTATGTATATTACGAAACTTGCCACAGTATCTATCATGGTAGATATAAGAGGATACGGGAAATTATCTGCTTATAGCTGGGCTTTTCCTTGCCTTCTTCCTGACGGGAGAATCTGTTGGCGAACCTGCGCCTGAAGCCTGATCCCTAATAGCCGTTTAGGGTTTGTGCCCAAACCTTAACACCAAACTTAAGTTGAGGTTGAATGGTTAGGGGGGTTGGGATGAGCGGTTGCGGGACATGGGGGTTGAGGGCTTGAGGGGTGCCGGGTTCGCGGCTTCAAAGCGTTTGAGGTTTTTAGTGGCTTGGAGCCTTTCGGTGTACACGGATTGAGGGGTCACGGATTTCGAAGCTAGGGGTCACGGTTGACGAGGTGCACGGAACCCCAAACCCAACAGGAACGCAGCCAAAAGGCAACACAGCAGTATGCTGCGACCGCGGTGTGGCCGATCCCGCATTCAAGTTTGTCCAATGTGCGGCCTGGCAGGCAAAAGCTTAGGGCGAGATGGTTTGGGATTTGATGTTTGAGGGATCTCGCGCAGCACGTATGCAACGAGGTTTAGGGACCTCGAACCTAGATCCGAAACTCTACGTGTGCTGTCCCACGGAATCCTCATCACAGCGAGAAGGGACAGTCCAGCAATGTGGTGTTGGGGAACTCACTAGGATCATCAGGGTTCAACAAGAAAGGCTTAGGCTTTAGGGCTCAGGGCGTCGGGTCATCTAAACCCTTAACCCTTTAACCCCTCGACCCCAAAGCCCTAAACCCTAGTTAGAAGTATTATCATGACCCCTTTCACCAATTTCTCCTCACAAGTCTCATCAGTTCCTCCCCTGATTTCTACCTAGGGGTTTGGGGTTTAGGGTTTAGGGTGATGGGCCCGAATCTCAACTTGGCTTTGGGGCAGCGTATTCTGGTCTTGATGGTTTCGATGAATGGTAGGTCTAAGCTAAAATGGTCATTTGGATCTAACAAATCCCAAACAGTGATTTCATGTTTGGGGAAACTCCATCCAAATCCTCACAAAAAAAATGAGCTAGCAAAAGAGCCAAAAAAAGGGAGACCGTCCAGTCCTAATCAGAAAATTGTCTTTTTCGGTCTGCAGTGCAAAAACGGAAATTACAAGCGAACTCTAAACCCTGAAAAGCGTGTGTCTGCCATCCACCACCAGATTCCCCAATCATGGAACCCCTTGCAAATGGCATTCTGATGTTGGAAGGCTCTCACAAATGATTTTGTGGGCTTGGGGACCCTGCTGAATCGAAATCCAATCTTGAGGGACTTCCAAAACAAAGAAATCTGGCTTTGGCTGTACATACCAACAATCGCATGGTGAGGGACCAGGGCTTTAAAACATTGAGACTAGAGTACAAACTATACTGTTTCCTATTTCGAGGCGTCATGGCCGCGCGCAACGGCGGTGCGGCGGCTGCTGCGACGATGGTGGTGATGTTTTAGAATAGTTGTGGCTAATGATGTCTGTCGTAGTAGCATCAACAGCAGCAATCGACAGCAACACCAGCAGACGTCATCGCAAGGCCCGATGGTAGCGATTCAGAATCATCAGCACAGCTCATGGTAACAACGATGATTTGCTACCGGCCTGGACGTCATAGCAATCGAGATCTGATATGAACCCTCCATCAGACTCGCCGCCGTGAAAGTACACACACCTGGCTGCGCAACATACACGAAACCCCAGGTTTGGCTTGGTCTCTTTGTCGTGTGGGTTTCGTGTGGTTAAACATTAACCCCTAAGTCCGAAATAGTACTTTCCATTTACACGGCCATTATCCCCGTATAACCTTCGTGTAATCCCCTTACCACCCAAAAATGGGACGGTGAGTTGTTGCTCAAAACCTCTCCGGATGGGGGTGAACCGGAGACTTGTCAAGGTTTAGAGTTTAGGGCTTGGGGTTTTAGGGTTTTAGGTTTAGGGTTTGCTGTGATCTAGCACTGTAGCAGGGATAGTCATGCCACAGAATCGGTTCGAGCGTGTCGTACCGTGCGAAATGCTGTTTTGGCCTGACCATGGCTGGCCATCTAACACACCCACCCACCCCACACCGCCCCAGGCGCCAAACCACCCAAACCTATTTCTATTCGGGTTTAGGACCTAAACTCAGCTATCCATCTTGGTTAGCCATATCACACATTTCTATAGCCAAGATTCTGGCTTCCGAAAGACTTGAGGCCCTAAAAAGCCTTAATTGGCTTTCGAAGGGTTTATATTAGGATTGAGAAGGCCTATGGAGGCTGCTGCAAGCCCGCAAAAAATTGATTCTGTATTGCGAACCCCTTGGAAGGGAGGCCCCTGCCTGGAGGCCCTCTGAAGGCCCCTGGAAAGGTTCTGGAGGTGGAAGTTGTTTGGGGCCATTGAGGCCCCTGGGGTGTGGGAGGTGCCTGGTTAAGGGCGTATTTAACGCTTGACCTACTCCTGGACTGCTGACGCCTGCCCGCACCCTGAGCCCAAAATGAATCTATTCTGAAAATTGTGGCTCACCTGATCTGGAAAGCAACGATTGCCAAGAAGGAGATACGAACGTAAATCAAAACTCCGCTAGAGCTCCAGCAAATCAGTTCTATGACTGTTCTATGCCTTATCCCAAACAACCCTGAGGAACCCGGAACACTAAACCCCAAGTTTGGGTGAACCTTAAACTTCCCTCAACCCTAAACCAGCAACCTCAAACTCTACAAAACCCTCAACCCTAGGTATTCCCCTGCATATCCCTCCTACCCTCCTGGAAGGATGCCCCAAACCTGAACTGGTTTGGGGTGTACGATTCATGTTTACGAACCACTATGAGAACCGTAATGCGAGGAGACTAGGTTTACCTGTAATGCCAAGGTTTCCCGAGTATGGAAACCAGACACCCTATGGCCCTACATTCAAAGAATCACATGCCTCAATCTGTACATCCCCCTTCACCACCCAACCCCCCCTACTACCCCCGCCTAGGTTCCCCGTTAACTAAAGTTGTTTAAAGACAAACCAAGTTAATTGAGGTGGAACCTGGGAGGAATATTAGGGGAATCCATGAGACCTAGAACCCCAAAACCTCAACCTCAAACCCTTAACCCTAAACTAAACCCGGAACAACAGACGAGATGCTGTGTGCTGGTCGCATAGACCTCAGCACTGGGGTAAGTTTAGGGTCCTATAAAGGGTATTCTCTCTGGCTTCATAGGGACTACATCATCTACTGTCTAAACTCCTAGTATCCCCCTTAATAACCCCAATAGTAGTACCCTATATAATCCCCTATATAACCCCCTTTAAGGAGGAAAGAATATGGTACACATAGGAATTGTAAGGGTAATGCAAGTCAAAGCATACCCTGAGTAAGGATCACTATACCGATGGACGGGTTCTGCGTCCGGTATTCAAAGGTTGGGATATGGAATGTTGAGTCTAGGGTTTAAGGGTTTAGGGTTTAGGGTGTAGGGTTTAGTTACAAACCCCATACCACAGACTATTGCTAAGGAACGAAATGTAGAGTCAATGCTGAGATTGGGAGGATGCAGGCCTATGAGGTCTTACGACGATCCAACGGGCTATCTGCAAGGATGGTAGCAATCCCCTTCCCAGATATTTAACCCCTAAACCCTGAACCCTAACCTGTAAACCCGCATCCGTAAATCCTCTGCCCTAAATCCTATGCCCTAAACCCTTAATCCTCTGCCCTAACTCCTATGCCCTAAACCCTGAACCCTAAACCCTAAGCCCTAAATCCTATGCCCTAAACCCTGAACCCCAAACCCTAAGCCCTAAATCCTTTGCCTAAACCCTGAAGGCCCGTACAAGTTCCTTCCAATCCTTCTCCGAGGCGCTGCCACAGCCGCGTCCTCGGGGACTCTTTGAGGCTTTAGGTTCTTAGGATTTAGGGTTTCAAGATTTAGGGTTTAGGGGCTAGGGTTGAGGGTTCAGGATTTAGGGTTTTAGGCCTTAAGATTTTAGGGTTTTAGGGTTCAGGGCTTTAGGGTTAAGAGCTTAAGGTTCAGGGCCTTAGGGTTTAGGGAATGGAAAAGCGAATGGAAGCAAGTACCCTAAAGCCCTGCGGCTTAGGGAATGGATTATACAGAGACGACCAGAAGGAACTATGTAGGGACTACTATAGGATCCATTCCCTCATTCCACCTGCTGAGCACCGGTAGGGTTAGGGCTTGGGGAGTAGGGTTTAGGGTTGAACCCCGAATTAGGGCTTCGGGCTTGGGATTGCTTTCAAGTTCCCAGGATCTATGTTCGGGGGTCTGGGATCCAGGGCCTTGGAGCTTGGAATTCATAGCCTGGTTTGGGGGCCAAACTTAAGACTTGGTGGAGGTGGGCGCATGGATGACCAGGCTCGCATACATGACCCTACCTATGCGGAAAGAGCACCCTACTTAGAGGGTAGAGGGGCTTAGTAAGCATATTTAAGATTCATAAACCCCCTAAACCATAAACCTCAAAACCCTCCCCAGTATTGATCCAATTGAGAAGTGCCCCGGACCCTCCAAGTTGCTGTAGGGCTACGTATAGGGTTAAGGGTTTAAGGTTTAGGGGAAAGGAACGCTGTCTTTGCCCTGGAGCCCTTCCGAAATTTTTGTTTAGGCGTCCATTGGTTGCTTATCACAAACATTTGTTGAAAAATCCGCACATCCCTAGAACCTGGCAACCAAAAAAGGGTGCCCCTAATTTGGGGAACCCCCCCCTTGTTGGGACTTATAAGGGCAGACACAAGGTTTTAGGACGGAAGCTCTACAAGGCTTAACGCTTCTAGGGTCTAGGGTTTAGGATTAAGGGCTTAGGGAAAGAAACCCTGAACCAAACCCCCGAAACCCTTAACTGTACTGTTGCTACTTGTTCGGACCCCGCCTCAATCATCCCATGTCCACTCTTTTCTGGGTTGCTGTAGAGGATCTTAAAATGAAGCTACGATAAAATGGGCATATAGGCTCTAGAATAGGGGCCTCCTTATTATGATAGCTTAATTTAAGCTCTTTAAAAGCCACTGGGATTTGGGTTCCCTACGCTTTGGGACTCCGTCACCCTCAAACCCCAAGCCTTACATCCCAAAACCTGTAGTCCCCCTTAAGTAGACAGAATATGGCTGTGGGTATATTATAATAAGATCCCCATATACCCCATATGAGCTCCTCAACCCTACAGCCCAAAACCTCTAAGCCTTAACCTCTAAAGCTTAGGCCCTGAAACTCTAAGCCCTAAACCCTGAGCGCTAAATTCTAAGCCCCAAACCCTAAAATTCCAAAAACCTAAACCCTAAACCTTAGACCCCTTGGCTCGCCATGAACGACCTGGTCTGGAACAGCCCCTTCGATTGGGGTTTAGGATTTAGGTTCAGGGTTCAGGTGACAGGGTTGAAGTTTGAGGGCTGATGTGTTTTTATCGGACCTTTTCTCCAGGGAATGAATCCCGAGGAAATGCAGGGTTGAGGTTTTAAGTTTAGGATTCAGGGTGCTGTTTATAGGGCTTAGGCTTTAGGATTTAGGGCTTAAGGCTTAGGATTGAGGGCTCGGGATTTAGGTTTCAAGTAGTTGCGGGTCTAACATTGGGTCTGGGGCGAGGTGCTGGCCAGACTTTGCTTTATTGCCAGCTAGGACAAGGTTTGGCAACAACGAATTTGGGCTTTAGTATGTAGGTTTTGAGGGGTAGCTTGGGGTGCTTTGTAGCCAGCGTTCATCCCTAAACCTTCATCGCAAATCCCGAATTCTAAAATCTTTAAATGCCAAACCAAATGGCTAATTCCCAGACCCTAAACCCTAAACTCCAAAACCGCAACCCGATCCCGTGAACCCTCGTAACCCCAGTGTAACCTCAATATGACCCCAATATAACCCCAATGTAACCCAAATATAACCCCATTTTCATCAGAACAAGCATCTCTCGCGGCAGTGATGGATCCCGTGGTGGCCGGGGTCGACCACACATTGGTCTGGCTCGGGCTAAGTTGGCTTGAGATTAGTGCCTTTGGTACATTCCCTAAATTTGGGGACCCTGATGAAAACCCTCAAAATACTACAATCCTTATTATGGGGACCCCCAAAGAGCTAGCCATAATTTTGGGGATCCCCCATTTTGTATTTTACCAGAAGGCTGTAAAGTCTGAAGCCGAGATACTCGTAGCTTTTGTAATAAACCGGTGTGGGTGCTGGGTGCGCTTGCCATTGACTCTGGCTAATACATGAACGGAGCTTACTGTTTAAGGTTTAGGGTTATGGGGTCCCAACCCTAAACTGTAAACAAGGGCTTGACATCTTGAGGAGTTTTGCAGCCTTTTGTTCTCAGCACAACGTTTCTTGGGGAGATCAGTAGTATCCTTTAGGGTTTAAAGTTTAGGGTTTCAGGGTTGGTCCCTTGTGATCTCCATTGGATCTAGCTGATCCCTCGTCTTTTGCCCTTTTTTTGGGAAACTCCCACGTCCACTGCAAAACATTACTTTCGGGGTTTGGGGTGTGCAGTTTCGTTTCAAAGTTTGGGGTCCAGGGTCGAGGGCGAACGGGGATTTATCAAACCCTAAACCACCCTATTGACAGGTTGTATAGGGGACTATATAGGGATTATTGAGAGGGATACGAAGAGTGTAGACCCTTAACCCAAAACTGTCAAGCAGGGCGAACGCACCGAAGCCGGCAGGCGAGGTAGCTCCAGAGCCAAAAGGCGACGGAGCTCCCAGTCCCACAGGCTGCTGTTGGCTGCGCGGTGGACCCGGCCCAAGACCGTCTTGCCTAGGACTCTCCCGGCTCTTTCCCAGGCCTCTCAGGGCCTCCCACAAAGAGGCTCAGCACCCAGGTAAATAGCCTCTGTGGTTCTCTTCGACACCCTCCACGCTTTATCTTGAAAAATACAAAAAACTTCGAGGCAGACCCAGCCCAAACTTGCACCTGCCTGGTCTAGACAGGTCCATTCGTTCACGATTGGAGATCCAGCCAAGGCTCCATCTGGAGAAACTAGGCCCTTGTACCTGTCTAGTCTGGACAGGTCCAACTGGTTCCAGACTCGAAGGCCTCCAGGCACGGTTCAATCTCAATCAACACAAGAGGCCTCGAGCCAGACCCATCCCAAACTTGAACCCGCCTGGTCTACGCAGGTCCATTTGTTCACGACTGAGGCACCCAGCCAAGGCTCCATCTGGATTTAAGGTTAGGATCAAGCACACTGGGCTCCTTACTTGAGACGAAGATTACGATATCTTGGTCCGAATGCCATCCTTACGAAACTCCCAGCCCAAAATCCTCAGCCCTAAAATCCTGATACCGGCGTCCCCAAATCCTCGACCCTGAACCTCACACGCGAAACCCCTGATACTAGAGGAAGTAAACACTAAACCTTGAAACGTATACTACTTGAAACGCCGGGGTAATTATAGCCCAAATATAACTAGCGCTGAGAACCTGATTATGACCATATCAGGGGACTTCTGGTCCCCTAACTGGATTCTGAGTAGAGTTATAACTGGGCTATAACTAGCCTGCACCACCAAACAAAGGCATCTTTTCGAAGGGCCAAGGGCCTCTTTTTTCCTCTGCCCCTCACATGGATTGCTATTACCCTACCTCATCTAAGGTACCAGAATCTCCGAACACATTACATAGAATGGTTTCCTTTCAACGACAACTTAACTTTAATTTTGCAATAGCAACACAATCAAATCACAACTCTAAGCCATGCGCATTCTGCACAGCTTTTGAGTTTGGGGTCTCGGGTTGGGGCTTAGGGCTTAGGGCTTCGGGCACATGAGCTGCACTCCCTGCAACCCGGCCGGAAGGGATCCTAAACCCAATATCCGGAGTTCCTATACCCAAAACCCTTAACCCAAAATCCTACAAACTATAATCTACTGTACGCCTGCAAAGCTCCCTCCCCCCCAAGCACAGGGTCAGGGTTCCGTGTATGGACCCGATAAGCATCATTCTGTATGGTATCTTGAACCCACTCCTCCCCACCCAAAAAAGCCTCGCCACCCAAAAAGAGTGATGCTAAAAAGGAAGCAGGAGGAGATGGCAGTTTCCCTAAATAAAAAGCCCCAATATAGCCCCGAAATACTATAATCCTTACTATAGGGACCCCAAAAAAGTACCCCTAATCTTGGAAAATCTCCAAATGCGGGACTGAGTAAGTATCCCTATATCCAGTAGGGTAACCCCAGCTATCCCCCCTTATTAACCACTTACTAAGTCTCCCTGACCCTCCAAGTAGGGGACCCTGAAACAAGGACTGGTCCACCTGGATGCTGTAGGAGTAGAGTGCACCTTGCCGCGTAATTCCTCCGTCTACCTCAGGCGCGGTCTGCATTGGTTTAGGGCTCAGGGTTTAAGGTTTAGGGTGTAGGGTTTAGTGTTTAGGGTTTAAGGTTTAGGGTTTAGGGAGGGAGTTTGGTGACCCTTCTCTCAATTAAGTGAGTAGTAGCGTCGTTGAACTCCGATAAGGTCTCAAGATATTGCCAGCACAGGGCTTCTTGTGCCCTTTTTTTGTTGACTGCATTTGTCCCTGGGGCTTAGACAAAGATTGGAGTTCAGGCGCGGTGTTCGGCCCTGTTCTCCATTTTCTTGTCCATTTGACTCTCCATTCTGCCTATTTGCAAATCAACCCTCGACCCTCAAACTGATCACCATTCTTTAGCAACCCCACGACTCATCCTCTAAGCCCGACTTAAACCTTAAGCCCCGAACCATACACCCACAATGATCCTGGCGAAACCCAACGTACAGACGGCTTGGGTACTGCCCCAACGCAGTACCAGTCTATAATAAGAGCAATATTGAGGGCTAAAGATAAAATATATGTACATATTGTGATCCAACTGTTACTGAGTGGGACGGTATCCAACAACTGGCTATGCTAAACCCTAAACCCTAAACTGCGAAGTTCTGATACACGGAAGCATGTAAAGCTATTGTCTCCTGAAATGGAGACCCCGTTTATGCACTCACCAATACTCCTAAGGAGCCCTAATTAAGGTTGAAAGGTCTCGGGCTTAGGGTAACCCAGACCCGTGATAAATGAACCCTCCCCTTAACAGGGATTAGAATAGGGATCCTAAAGGAGTAAAAGGAAGGGGTTTTATTAATCATAGGTCTACATTAACCCCTAAACCCTAAATCCTGAACCCTAAACCCTAAATGGTAGCTTCCATTTTCTTTTCCATTATCCCTATATAACCCCTGACAGCCTACTTCGTAACCCCCATATGAGGCCTGGACACACCAAAGGGCAAGCCTGAACCAAAATACAAGAAAAAACAGAAGCCATTGTCTCCCTAAAGAACTTTTAGGAATGTCTTTGAACCTCCTTGTCTGACACACCCGAACACTAAACCCTGTAGGTTCCGAGTGGGGGGCCACTAAGCATTAAAGAATGGACAATGAAACGGCTGCTTCATGGAAGATGAACTGGAAACGGGGCTTTTAAGATATGATCTCAACATACATTGGGGTTGTCCAGTTTTCCATGTCCAGGTGTAGTATTTCGGCTTGGAAGGTTTGTGGTTCGGGTCTAGGCGCTTATCTTGAGCATTGCAACTCGTACCCCAAATATGTGGAAAGCAGGAAACCAAAAGTTGCAATCTGGGGCACGAAAACGCAATTATGTTGAGACAAATGGAGTTTCGGGATGTGGGGACATTTGCAGACCTTTACGGTTAATGTTTTACGAGGGAACCTAACCCTAAACCTGCATTCTAAGAAATCAGGGCCGAAGGGTAAGGGAGCCAAAACCAATCGAGGCATCCACAAGGAAGGACTACAGGCAGTAGATCCCTACTAGGCATCAGGGTTTCGGACTTAGGGTAGGGATTATCTTACGTAGAGGGCTTTGTGGGGACAACTTAGGTGCTCCCCTAGGGTTTAGGGTTTAGGGCTTCACAAAGAAAAGCTTACACCTTTCAGTGCATCCACAAGGCTTGGAATTTATGTAAATACACGAACGTGTACATTTGTATATATATATATACATAGGTGACAGGAAGCAAAGACAACGGATCGTAACCTCTGAAGTCCCAACCCTCACGCTCGAAGCCCAGCTCATGATATGCACGCATAGGTCTGCGAATTGATGCACATGCCTTTTCATACTACACGGGCCTAGATAGTTACCATTATCATTTTGAGGTCCACTTGAGGTACAACGTACTACAATTATGCAAGGAATATGGAACCATAATATTGGTAATTCTTTCGGCCCCTATATTACGCGGCTAAGTTCCGTCAAGGCACAAAGCCTCCAAGCACAAGAACAGCGTTGTTCACAGGATCGTAGACGGCCGCATAATCATAGAGCCTGAGTCAATGGCGGAGATTTGGGCTGTGGGGCTTTCAGAAACAAGGGCTTTAGGCTTCAGGGACTATGACTAGTATTAGTAGTACTATAACTATATAATTGTTGCAATTACTAGTAGTATTAATACTGCTACTACTACTGTGATTGCTATGACTATCACCATTACGATTACTCATACAAGTACCAGTACTCGTACTATTACTTTTACTGTTACTATTAGGTATATGACGTCGTTGCAGGTTGCCCGGTGGTTTTAAGGACATGACAGGAGCAGAAAGTGCTGTAGCTTGCAATACGAAATGGGCTATGGGGAGAAAGAAAAAGCCCCAAGATTCCACACGAACTGCTTCGTTTAAAAGCACCGTAGCCTATGCACTCGCAACACGAATGTTGCTATGCTTCGGGCATGGATGCCCTGAAAAACGTATGCACTTGGAACACTAGCGTTATTGCGGTTTGGGCATAAATATTCCGGTCATCGACCTCATAAATGACGAACATTTTTATGGTTTGGGCATGGCTGCTCTAGCAAGTGTATGCACTTGGAAAATGAATTTGATGATGGTTCGGGCATGAACTTTCTGTATGGCTTGGGTATGACTGCTCCGGCAAGAGTATACAATCGGAACGTGACAGTATTCTCTTTGGCATGGGTGATCACGGAAGCTCAAGATGGGCAGCAGAAAATGGCTCAAGATTCACAGCGCAGAATTTAGACTAAACACTGAACTGCGCAGCCTCATAAAACCAAAATAAATTCAAAACAACATCAACAAATACATGCTTTGCCATGAAGGCTACCATAAGACTTCGGGAAAAAAAAAGAACCTGCAAGAATCGGGACAAATCGCGGCCCAAGCTTGGCATACACAGCCGAAATCCAAAAGAATCATCGGGAAAAATCAAATTCGGGGGCCATAGTCAATCACAAGTCGCAAAGAATCAAAAAATGAATCCCCAGGAAGCCCGGCCGGAAATTCACCTTGGAACAGTATGTAACTCAGAAAAATCTGAAGAAAAATGTCAGAGAAAACGAATCGGTCGGAGAACCGGCCAACAATCAAGATCCATTAAATCGCAACAATCCAGCATGATCTTCACCCAGCCGAATTTTATCGATTGTTGAACGACTTGCTTGCGATTTTCTGGTACCATCGGCTTTATTTCGATCTCATTTCGATTTGATCTGGTCTTTGATGAACTAATCGTATTGAGGTATGAGGATCGTACATCTAGGCCTGCGGGTAAGAAGACCACGTCGGCAACCAGAAAAAGCTCATGATTTTTCCCCTGAATTAACTTCAGCCTGAAAATACAACGCAGGCCAAAGTCGCATGATGAGACAGTATATATCGGAAAGAATGCACATTGTTTAGGGTTTAGGGCTTGGAGCTTGGGGTACAGTACGCGCAGAAACGCAACTGAACGCTGAAGTGCTGAAAACATCTTGCCGTTGCCAGGCAACTGACGTCAAAGTTAGCCGCTATTACGATAACTACGACTCTGACTATGACTATTGCTCCTGCTATTTCGAGTCCTTTCACTATAACTATTATTATCATCGCTTTGATCACTAGTTTTACTACGAATATTTCAATAAATACTTTAGGCTTTTGGCTCTGGACTCGAGGGTCTCAGCCTCAGCCTTGAAGAATTTCAAGACTAAGAGGCTCAAGGGGTCACACAAAAGCCCTGCAATAAGCTTCAAACACTTTAATACCTATATTGTTGGTGACCATTTCTTTGGGTTGTTGCTAATTTTAGTACCGGCTCCGGCATACAAAACTTCGTTTCGGCTACAGGAAAATGAGTGAGACGGTCCTGCCTCCTGTCTGCAAACTTCAAAAGGCAGGCTAATGCGACGAGGTGTATAGTCTTCAGTGTTTGCACCCCCCAGACTCGCATGGAAAAAAAAACAAAACCAAAAAAAGAAGTCTACATAGACCCCACGTGCGGGGTGGCGGAGTGAAACCGGGTTTGTGAAACCCGGGCTAGGAATAGGAGAGAAGTGTTTCAGGCTTGGACTTTGGTGCTGGTGAGAAAGGCTTGAGAATTTCTAGAAGTACCACCAAGGACCTTCTTACAAAAAATGAACAGGATTTCTCCTAAAGACTCAAAAAATGATTGTAGTCTTGAAGATCAGCCCCTATGCGCGAACAGTTCCAAATAAACCTTAGTTCTGACAAGCCTTAGTATTTAGGGCGGTTTGAGGTGTAGTGTTGAGGGGGGGCCTATACTCACGCATAACTTCTTGGTGAAATCATGAGAGCCATATCTAACCCTAAGCCAGCCATAAACAGTGACACCTGTACACCGAGACCCCTTGAGATGCCTAGATGCTTACCCGGCTCAAAACTCAGAACCCTAAACCCACCAACCGGGCAAAACATCAAAGCCGCTGCTAATCAGGGTGTTATAAACTTGACTGCTGCTGCAGATGGCGGAAATCTTGCACGACTCTACATACCCTGTAGCGTGGTAGCTACGATGTTATGGGGTTCTAGGTGGTGCCAGATTTCCTCCATCCAACGCATCTTTCTTTCTTTGGAGGGCCTGGGGTGCAACACACGAAGAGACAAGGAAATGCATAAGAACATGGTTAGACATAATATGTAAACCCTAAACCTTGAACTCTAAATAGTAGTGTCCATTTTCTTTTCCATTATCCCTATATAACCCCACTATAAGCCCCGTAACCCTATATAACCCCAACATGAACATGAAAACACAAATTGGTCGAACATGCCCCGGCGCACGCTTCAACTTAAGGAATGCGAGCCCGTGACACTTTTCAGGCCCTTTGCTGAGGGTGCTTTAGGGTTTAAGGTGTAATGGGGTGCTTTAAGGTTCAGGGTTTAGAGTGTAATGAATTTAGGGGTTTTGGACTCGGGGCTGAGAATGTAGGGTTTAAGGTTCAGGGTTTCAGGTCTAGATTTGGGTATGGCTCTACATATCTGAGTGAACCAAGTGAACCTGAAGCCCTGAACCTGTGGCCGCGTCCCCAAGCTACTAGCTACACCTCAAACAGATCCGCCACTATCAAGATCTTCAGCCCACTGTGTAGGAATTGCTCAGGAAGACCGCTACGCAATCCTCAAAAGAAGCTCCAGAATACCCCTGCAATCCCTTCAAACCCCCAAGGTCTCCTGGAGCTGCCCTTTTTGGAGACGGAAAAACGCGATGGCTTTAGGGTTTAGGGTGGAGCTTAAAAATCAAGGGTGAGGATGCTTCCATAAGAGCAGGTATGATCTTGAGAAAGCTTCCCCACCCTAAGCCCCACTCGTTTTAATCTTAGCGCCCAGGGTTTCCGGAATTTATGCCTACAAAATTATCATCCACCTAACCCCCAAACCCAAACCCTTGATCCCAAAACCCTAAACCACAACGCCTGAACCCTGAATGCTAAAGCCGGACGTAAATATGAGCACCAAATATGATCAACCGGGTAGCGTTGGCGGATTGCTGCCAGTAGGGCTCAGCAACGTCCACGTCTGCAGCTTTGATGCTTTAGGTTTGTGATGGAAGGTGTAAGGCTTGAGGTTTGCGGGCCTAGGGTCTTGCGGATTCAGGCCTCAGGGCTTAGGGCCTGGGCTTCTCTGGACAGCCCTGGAGACCCCTGATACGTCCACTCTATATAGGAACCCCACTGTCTTACTCAGTACGGGGGTAAAGGCTCACTTGTTTCTTCAGTGTCTGACCACCCTAGTAATGGCTGAGCAGGCCGGGCGGGAATTCAGGGCGTAGGGTGTCGGGCGTAGGCTAATCATACACATCTCACCCCCCAAAGCTCAAAGCCCTGAGTCCCGAATGCATGTGCGAAGGTCTGGCAGACAGCCCAAACCCCAAGCTCTACATCCCACACCCCAAACCCTAGATCCTCAATCCTGAACCCTAAACCAACCGAACCCGAAACCCCAATCCCTTCAGATCGCAGCTCAAAAAGTGGACCCATAGACCCCCGGGCCCTCCACCCCAAACCCCTGGACCCCTCAACCCCTTTACCCCTAGACACAGGCAACCTTATTCCTACCCTAAACCCATGTACCCTAAATCCTCAACCCCAAACATTTACCCCCAATCCTAAATCCTAAACCCTAAACGCATGTACCCTGAATCTAAACCCCTGCACCTTGAACCCTGAACCTGGGCATTTTTGGTGCTCCTGGGCCCTAAACCCTAACCCCTAACCCCTAAACCCTAAACCCTGAACCCTAAACCCGAAACCCTGAACCCTAAACCGACAAGGCACATTGCTTGCGAAGGTCCAGAAGTCTGACAAGTATGTATGCGTGACACCTGGAAAGGTTTGGGGTTTAGGCCTTAGGGTTTTGGGTCTTGGGGCTTAGGGGTTTAGGGTTTTTTAGGCTTTAGGGCTTAGGTTTTTAGGCTTTAGGGTTTAGGGTTTTAGGCTTTAGGGTTTAGGGTTTTAGGCTTTAGGGCTTTGGGTTCAGGCAATAAGGTTCTAGGCTTCTGGGTTTAGGGTTCAGGCTTTGGTGTTTTGAGTTCAGGCCTTAGGGCTTAGGATTTCAAACTTTAGGGTTTTAAGGCTTTAGGATCTTTAGGCTTTAGGGTTTTTAGGCTTTAGGGTTTAGAATGTGGAGTTCCTGAACATGAAACGCTGAAAATGCTACACAAGAGGGTCTGCATCGGACTGTAAGAAGGGATTCCAAGCAATTTGCCATTGAAAGGGAAAATATTTCCTACTCTGTAGACATATGTATATGTATAGACATATCTTGCATGTTGTAGAAACTTTATTTGAAGTTCTGAATTTACAAATATAAAGCCTACACCACCATCCCCTTTGTACCCGGTATATACCCTATGGGAGATCCCTTGTTATGTACTAGGACTCTGCCTGCAGCTGGCGTCTTAGGTAGCCCTTCAGTAGAGAGAACAAGGGATACATGGGGATCGTGTTATGATATTGGGCAACTCCATATTCTATCTACTTAAGGGGGGGACCATAAGCCCGAAACCTAAACCTTGGGTGCTGCCCCCACTCAGTAACAGTTGGATAATAGTTATCATATGGTTATATATAGCCCCTAATAGGACCCCTAATACAGACGGTTACTGGGGTGTGGGGGGGGGGGGGCACCAACCTAAACCCTACATTAACCATACGTATACTAACCACAAGCTCTCGAGGCTGGGTTGGCAATGCTCCAGGCATGTCTAGCCTATATAGGGTTTAGGGTTCAGGGTTTAGGGATAGTGCAGCACAAGACTTTTGCCAGGTTTCGGGGACTCCCTGAAAGGACCCTACCCCACCCCCTCTATACTAGCCCCCAATCAACCCTTATTGTGTGGAACCCCCCAAAATGGTACCACTAATCCTGGCAAACCCCCAAGGAGCTAGGTAGGCCCCACCCTCAACCCCCAAGACATTAAACCCTTGACCCTAGCAATCTATCAACCCCATATTACACGGGTCCCTCCTGAAGCCCTTAGCCATGCTGCACTTGGAGGCTCAGTGGATTTAGGTTTTTAGGTTTAAAGTTTACGGTTATTTTTTTGTGTTAAGGGTTTAGTATTTCAGGTATTAGGGATTGGGATTTCGTGTTTTAGGGTGTAGGACTTACCCACACGTCAGATTCGATGTCTTATAATTCCCAGAACCCATATCCAGCCAGCTAGGGCAGGCGCATAACCCGAAGTAGAACCGACTAGTAAGTCCTATTAACCTTCAAATGTATGCCTGCTGTTGCTACGTGACCCTAATTCCTGTAAGGCTACCAAGGAACCTCCCTGTGCCTAGAATACTTTCATGCCGACTTTCAACTTGTACACAGCTGCACAGTGTTTGGGGCTTCGCGTTCAGGATGTATCTTCTTCCGAATCTTATTCTGCAAGCTTGATCGCTTCCGTGGCGCCTTCAGGCCTCCCCATATGCTGGTTGAGCCACATTCCAAGGGGTAACAGGAATTATAATAACCCCTTAATAAGGCCCCCTTTAAGGACAGTTACTGGGAGGGCGGGAATGACCCAACAGAAACATCATTTTCCCAGAAAGTAATTTCGCCAGCCCCCAAATAGCAGGAAGTGCATTGAGCTCGGCTTCCTTTTCTTCTTCCGCACCCCCCAAGGATACATCAGAAAGCCTATATGAGCTGAAGTCTCAACTCCTAGTATTGCCCTTAGTCAGCTCTATAGTACTCCGCTATATAATCCCCTATATCTCCCCCTTTAAGGAGTTTAGACTATAGCCTCTATGGACCTTACAAGGCCCTGAACCGATGCTTTTTCATAGTAGGGTTCTATACTTGTTAAGGTCACCAGTATTCTGAACAACGATGTATACATACCCTGAACCCTAACCCTAACCCCTGAACTCTAAACTAATGTGCACCAAGCCGCCATCAAAGGCCCATCCACCATACTGGTACAAGTTGGTCCCATCCGTTACCTGGTGGATTGGCTGGGATTTCTTGGATAAAAGTTTTGAAGATTTGCGGCTTCGGGTTTCAGGTTTGGAGTGTAGGGTTTCAGGTTTGGGGTTTAGGGTTTGGGGTTTAAGGTACATCTTACGGCGCAGGATACAGAAATTCAGGCAAGGTTAGCTGGATCCCACATCCTGCAGTTGGGCGTGCCAGATTTAACATTCAGGTTAAAGGTACCAGACTGGAGATGTCTGGAATATAATGCACGGCTCAAGCTTCGAAGGATTACTTTGCAGGCCCCCCCCTTGTAAAGGCCTTAATATTAGGATCTATATTTCTGTAATCCCTATTAAGGGGAGAAGGTTGAATACTCAGGGTTTAAGGTTTATGGTCCCGCTTAAGTAGATAGAATATGGCTTTGGGTAGATGATAATAAGATCCCCTTATAGCCCAGATTCTATCTACTTAAGGGGGACTATAGCCCTAAACCCTAAACCCTAAATAGCAGTTTCCATTTCTTTTCCATTATCCCAATATAACCCCTATAACCCCTATATCTACTTAAGGGGTACTATAACCCTAAACCCTAATCCCTAATCCCTAAACCCTACCTTCTATCTACTTAAGGGG
>CAJNIZ010047455.1:12484-34334 GCA_905231905.1 Symbiodinium pilosum | reverse complement strand
CATTGAGCTATTTGGATCCCTAAACCTTATAAACCACTACCTACATTCGGCTATTCGGATCCTCAGGTGACCTATACATACTATATCTATACACCCTTATATAAGCCCAACTTCCATCTCATTTTACCCTTAGACCCTAAACCTTGAACCCCAAACCCTTAAACCACAACCCCTTAAACCGTTAACCCAAACCCTAAGCCTTACACCCCAAATCCTTAAATCCTAAACCCTTACAACTGAAACCCCGAAACCCTCGAATCTAGACCCTTAAAACCTAGACACTTAAACCCTACACCCCTCAGCTTAAACCCTTAAGCTTTAACCTTTAAACACCAAAACCTGAAAACCTCAACCTTTAACCCTAAACCCTTAAACACTAAACCCTTAACTAAACCCTAAATAAACCCTTAAACCCAACGCCTTGAAGCCACACCCTTTCACCCTAAACCCCTCAACCCTCAACCTTTGAACCCTTAACCCTCACACCCGACGCCTCAAACCCCAAACCCTTTAACCCTAAATCCTTAGACCCTTGAGCCAAATCCTTGTATCCTGAAACCTTAAACCTTTAACCCTTGAACCATGAGCCTTCAACCCCAAACCTTTAAACCATAAACCCTCAAACCCTTAACCCTTATACCCTAAGCCTTTTACCCGAAACCCTTAAGCCTTAAACCCTAAACCCTTAAACCCTAAGCCTCAAGCCCTAAACCTAAATCATGAGTGTCTAGTGCCGACAAGGCTACGCAGCCCAGAAGATAGGACCCGCTGTCAGAAACCTTTGCTTGGGTCTGGGGTATAGGCTTAGGGTTGTGTAATGGGTTTCAATTTTCATGGGTCTAGGAATAGTCAGGGTTTTCAGGTTCTGGGTTAGGAGTGTCTGCGAGGGTTTCAAATTTAGGGGTTTTAGGGCTTAGGATTTGGAGTGGTTTAGGTGTTTCAGGGTTTAGGGTAGGGAGCTGAAAATTGCACGAGAGGAATACGGGGCCCAAAGGGAATATGGGTATGATTAGAGGGGCTCTTCGTATGGCTGGTGTCCATTCGTGATCTGGGAAATCTTGGCCGTAGCTCATAAAGATAGAGATGTATGAGGCTTGGGGCAGGTACCCCAAGCTAATAGGGAACCCTGAGAAGCCTGAGATGCTGTAATGTCTGCTATCCGCTTTATCAAAGCTGGAATATGGGGAAAACTCCACGTACAGGGCCAGGGGGACTAAGTAAGTTGTCGGAGTTCTCGATTCAGCATTAGCATTTGGGGAGAGGGTCTTGGTAAGTAGGTTCATAGTGGGCTTGACTGTGTTTCTTTTACGGCTTAACTAACGGTCTATAAGTATACTCACCCTCTTACCAAGCTTCGTGACCCTCGGAGTACGGTTGGGGCCGTGCGCTTGGGCAACTGCCGCTTTGGCTTTAGGCAGGGTTTTCTGTGCAGAACGTTTTAAAATGGCTCTAAGACGGACACTTGCTATATACTCGTATCATGGTGACTTCAATTAAGTTCCTTAACCCTAGAAGCCCAGGTACCCATATCGTAGGTCCTTGGGTTACAGATAGTATAAAATTATATAGGGACTTAAGGACAGGAACCTAATACATAGGTAACTGGGCTTCTAGGGTAACATCAACTCAGTAAGTTCAAGGCTCAACGGCTTCTGGTTTGGCGGTAGAGCCCAGCGCTTCAGGCTGTACTTAGAGGTCCATTGTACTTATAACCTACTTAGCAACTGTAGTTATAGCCCGATTATGTCTTGGGTAACTGTAGCTATGGGACGTAGATGTGGGTTATAACTACAGTTACCAAGTAGGTTATAAGTACAATGGACCTCCAAGCAGCCCTAGTGGGAGGTCTGTTGTACTTACAACTGGCTTAGTAACTGCACTTACTGCATAGCCAAGTTAACAACTACCGCATTTCTTAAGTTACCTAAGACATGATGGGGTTATAAGGACACCCACAACTACAAAAACAGATATACCCAGACCCTCCATCTATATATCCTACGTATGGACCATATACCCCTATTTAGAGGGTACAAGTAGGGTCCTGGTAAGTACACGGGACCTCCAGGTGAACCGTGTTTGGTGATGTTCCTCGAGGTGTCTGCATCTTAGCCTCACGGGATCTGGAAAAACGCCTGTCCTTCCGAAAGAAGTCTATGCCAGAACCCCATACATATGCAGAAGAAAAGCATATTTGCGCCTTGTTTTATGGGCTTCGGGCCCACAACCTTAAAGCCAACACTGCGTGATCTATTTTAGTTTGCAGGAGTTTGGCTCTCTTCCCCAATGACCAGGCACAAAAAAGTTCAAACGTTATTATAGAGACCCAATAAGGAAGCCCAAAAGTTTTAAGTTCTTCTATTGGCTAAGTAAGTTGGGGCTGAGGGTCGAGGGATTCGGGCAGGAGTCTTCAGATTAGGCTTCAAGGTCTATTAGGGATGACCATCTGCTTTAGGGTTTAGGGTTTAGGGTTTTGTGGTTTCTAGGGTTTGGCATGTAGGGGTTCACGGTATACGGTTGCGGGCCAGGTTTAGGGTTGAGGGACAAGTGAGATGGTATTTGTTCAATTTTCATGTCCCCAAAGTGGCCATAAAGTGGGTCCGCCTTTTGGGCGGGATCTCCTTTCAAGGAAGTGTATTCCCGATGGTCCTTCCGTTAGAAGGACCTTTAGGACCATCCTCATATAGGGCTGTTTTTTTCGCAGCAAGGGGTCCTCAAGGATTTCAGGCATACAACACATGGATTACAAAAGGGATATACCTGGAGTAATCCAGATCCCTAAAGAGGTAAACATAATTTACACATGTTTCAGGTACAAGACCGATCTCTATAGACACATTGGTTGCTCCAAGTAGAAGTCCATGTCAAGGATTATTTGCATTACATCGTATAGAGCTCCACGTGTGAGAAGTTCCTGTGTTTCAAGCCGAAGCTCACCCTCATCTTTAAGCCCTAAAAGCCCTAATTCCTAAACCAAGGTTTAGGGTTCTGCGGTGGATACTACTAATCTTGCATGACCCTGAAAAACTAGTACCTGGGGATTCGCGTATTACAGTATACCATGATCATGTGGGATTCATCTTCACCACAGTAAGTCCTAAACCCTAAACCTTTTACCACCCCTATCCCTAAACCCTAAACCCTAACCCTAAACCCCTAAACCCTAAACCCTATGGCCAAGACTGGAACAATCATCACGTTACTTTCAAGCCTGCTTCCTGAAGCTCCGAAGAACGGGATCCTAAATATTACTAGTTTAGGGTTCAGGGGTTAGGGTTTAGGGTTTAGGGCTTAGGGTTTGGGGTTGTATAAAGAGTATGTAGGATAATGGAGATCAAAATGGACAAGGAATGGAAGATGAAATGGAAGCTGGGGTCTTTTAGGAGCTTTAAAGGCATAAACCCTAAACCCTACACCGTAATAACTATGAATACTCAATACTACAGCATGTGTACCGTAGTCTAAACTCCTCGCGAACTAGAGGCCTTTGGCACAAGACCATAACGGTTGTGCACAGAATTGGCCTATGTCATGTCAGTTCGACACAGCTCTGACCCCATGCAACACAACCCCAACCATTTGCGGCGACAAGCCCGCACCCTAATCGGGGCCCGAGTTGTTTCTCGTGCCTGGCAGTTTATCTCCTCAAGCCACTTGGTTCTGGGGTCGAAGCTCGCCCGCCCAGCCAACTCACGAGGAGGTCGTCGTATTCATCAATGCTTACCAACACTGTCGCTCCAAACCTGATCATGATCAAGTCGGGGTCTTTCCTTGCGTGCGATTCCGACCATTCCTTCGTCCGCTTCTATCTCTTGGCGGAAAGTGCGGAACTTCTGTGCCGCCGCGTGTGAAAATTACTCTTGACACTGGCTTCTTGAAAACTTCTGTCATCTGGCTCGCGGCCCACATTTCGAGGCTCCCTCCCGCTGATGAAGCGCGCATGATCTGCAAAATGTGTAGCCTCCGTTCGTCAGCAAGAATGTGCTCAGCTTCTGGCTGCCAATTCTCGGGCGGAACGCCAGCACGAATCCGACTTTCTCCCACTGTAAGAAAAATACTATGGTTCTAGATGATCTTATAGAGTCCGTGTACAGCTGTAGGATAGCTCAAATAGACCTCGACATGATATTGTTATAGGGTGTAGGGTTTAGGGTTTCAAGTTTTACATTGCAGCCCAGGGTGCAACAGGAATCCAGCCATCGGCATCGAGAACGCAAACGGAGTAGGGCAATTCTCCTTGATGTAGTAGGCCGCATAACTGTCGAAGCCTGCCAGCAGTAAACAAGGGAGCCCAAACAATGCAAGCAGTGTCTCGGAGTGCTTCATTAATATAATACCGGGGTTCTGGACTTCTACAGTACTCGGAAAAACCTGGGTTGCTTCAAGGGCTGGGAAGCTAGTTCGAACTGGCCGACGAGATTACATATGCTCAAGGCATAATGGACGTGCTTTTTTCATGGTCACTCCAAGTGAGCCCCAGACCCTGAAATATGTGAAGCAAACACCCACTTCTTGCCGCCTGCTGAATACGGCTTAGGGTGAGGGGAATTGCTGCTGCTGTTGCTACTGCTGCTGCTGCTGCTGCTGCTGCTGCTGCTGCTGCAAACCTTCCTTGTACAAGCAAGGACAAATTCCTATTTATGGTTCCCCAAATAGCCACCGGCTTTCCCATATGCACCCACCAACTTTACCAACACAACTGTCATTGTCAGATCCTCTGACTTTTTGGGTGTTATTGGGCCCCCAAAGCCTGAACCCGAAAACGTATGGTCCAGGCCAGAAAGAAATTCGCGCTTGCCGCCGAATCCAGTCCGGGTATACAAGACAAAACAGGAAGCATGTGCGGCTTCTATCAACGGAGTCCTTAGCTTGATACGGGCCCTACTGTAAGTACAAAGGAGCACTCTCATTGTGTAGCCACACCATAATGATGGGCGGTGGGACAATTCAGTCACCCTTTAGGCGGAAAATCTGGCTCCTCGCGCTGCTCCTACACTGAAATTACCTCTCAGTCAGAGTCATCATCCGGATTTCTGGCATCTCTGGAAATCGCTGGCATTGTACTTGCCATCACCACCCAGATCTCCACAGCAAAGACCACACGGCCGTGGCTGTCTGCGAGCCAGTCATTTTCACTTGAGCATAAGCCGATGTGCAAGCTTAAGTCGGCGAGAAGTTGCAAAGAGCGAGCTGCCCGTCTTGACCAAACCGGCCGCTCGCAAGTTCAAAGTGGTGGCGTCTTGCTCAGGCATCTCACAGGAAGCATGTGCGATTTCTATAGAAAGGTATTGTTAGGGATACGAAGGAGCGCACTTGGATTGTGGGACTCCCTGTCAAAAAACATCTAGAATCCAACTTCAGAAAGTTCTATTCAAATCCAGTGTAGCAACATACCCTTAGCACAACTTCACAACCTTGTGAACTGCCTTGGACCAGCGTTTTTGGACACTGTAGCCCTGAACTCCAAGCCCTCGCGCTTTACCTACCCCTTTTACCGTACTCCACCTGAAAGCCCCTACCTACGACAGCACACGTTTTCCAACCAACCTAAATATACACCTGTAAAGCCTACATTATCCCGATAACCTCTCTAAACCCTAAACCCTAAACACTAAACCCTAAAGCCCCAAACCAATGATCCCGTAGGTTGCACTTAGCCTTCAGAATGTGGAGAAAGATCATACTCCCCGTAACCCTAGAAGCCCAGGTACCCATATAGTAGGTCCTTGGGTTACAGACAATATAAAATTAAAGAGGGACTTAAGGACAGGAACCCAATATATAGGTAACTGGGCTTCTAGGGTAAGGAAGCCCCATATTCGTCCCGAGATTCACTCCCCATTCCGCTTTGAGCACCAGTATAAGCACACTCTAAAACCCCTAAGGGTCCAAGGACCCGAATAATGAGGTTTTGGGCCCCAAATACCATTCCTATTAGAGTATTTGGGGCCCAAAACCCTGTTATTTGGGTCCTTGAACCCTAGGGAACCCTTTACATACTAGTTTCCATTCTCTTTTCCACTTCCCCTAAGCATCAGTGAGTGAAGGCACACCGAATGTACATGGCTCCGTATTGGACCCCCGTAAACATCAGTCCGGGGGTACTTCGAACTGCTTTTTATCACAAAGAAAGGACCCAAAGGGTCCATGTAGCTATATGGGGTATACTTGGGCCTTAAAGTAGGTATATGGGAACCCCTTTGGGCCCTAAGTATATACCATATTCCTACATGGACCCTTTGGGGGATGCTTGAAAGCATCAAGAAGGCCACCCGGAAGCCCTAAGCCTACATGCGGAATCCAGGGTTTAGGGTTTAGGGTTTAGGATCCTAAACCCTAAATCCCTACACCCCTAAACCCTAAACCCTAGAACCTAAACCCTCAACCCTAAACTCTAAGCCCTATGGCTCACAGGCCTTTATCCGCCCGGAGTTGCATGTGGAAACCTAGGCACTGCTTTCTTGGGTTAAAGGGTTTACTTGGAGGGTCAGGGGGAGTTAGTAAGTATGTTTAATAACCCCTATAACCCACATACTAACTCTAGTTATCCCCCTTATTAACCCACTTACTAAGTCCCCCTGACCCTCCAAGTAGAGATTCCGGTTTAGGGTTTAGGGGTCTAAGCTCCTTAAAAGGCGGTTATGTAGGGTTTAGGCTTTAGGGGTATAGGGCTGATATAGGGAGTACATAGGGGTTATATAGGCGTCATGTAGGGTTTAAGGGGAGCATAGGGGAACAGAAAAGAACATGGAATTAGCTGTAGCATATAGGGTTAGGGGTTCAGGGTTCAAGGATTAAGGTCCCTATAAGCCCTAAACCCCAAGCACCTAGGGTTTGAGTCTATCTTTTACGGTTTCGTGTAAAATTCTAGGGGCCCTGTTCTGCTTCAACCTTGTGAGACCAGTTCTCTCCGAAACATATGGGCTACAGCCTGGGGTGTAGGGGCCTATTGAAACGAGCTCACGTGGAAGCTTCTGTTCTCCACTTGTGCGTCCTTGTCCCACATGACTTTGTGGGCTTTGGGGCGGGGGCAAAAAACCCTAAACCCTAAACCCTAAAAAAATCCTAGGGAGTGTCACCTCTGGGGGATCCTCATACTAGGTGGATAAAATAGGGTTTAGGGTTTAGGGTTTAGGGTTGATTGTTCGGTGAGTCAGAAGGATCCATGTGCTTTCTTATTTCCACACACCTCAAACCCTAAACTACGCTTTAAACCATGCAGGGTTACAACGTACCATCGCGTGGTCTATTTGGGGTCCCCCCCCCCCATTTTGGGAAACTAGCATTTCTGGGATTCAGGGCTCAAATGTTTGAGTGTACCTGGACCTTATGAGCTATAGTCTTAAGTCCTAGTATCCCCCTGAGTAAACCCTACAATAGTCCCCTATATAACATTTTTTAAGGAGTCTAGACTATAGCGGGTATGGGGTCTAGCTTTTTAGGGGGCTATGTGATCTGCATGTGTGGTGTATGTCCCTGCAACTCAGCGTCCCATAGGATTTATGTAGGGTTTAGAGTAGTTTCCTGGCGGCCATAAAGTAGAAACACTGAGAAGGCCACTTAGAAGGGAGTTGTAGTGGAACCCAGGACTTAAACCCTAAACCCCAGAGGGCTTGTCCTATCTGAGGGCCCCTTAGTATCTCCTTGAAAGAGCTTTCCAGAATGAGAGACAAAATATACCCCTCAATACACGCTAATTCCAATTTCCCAGAGTGAGGGCCTCAGATACCCCTGTATATACTATATGAGCTATAGTCTAAACTCCTAGTATCCCCCTTAATAGCCCCTGTAGTAGTCCCCTGTATAATCCCTTATGTAGACACCCTTTAAGGAGTTTTTTTTACTATAGCTTATATAATTGCACGTATGAGGTTCCTCCCTACAGGCCAACTTGGAGGTCCATGGTACTTATAACCTACTTAGTAACTGTAGCTATAACCTAACTATAAGTCCCATAATTACAGTTACCCTAGATATACTTGGGTTATAACTACAGTTACCAAGTAGGTTATAAGTACCATGGACCTCCAAGAAGGGCTTTAAGCACATTTCGCGGCCGAAGTGACAAGGAGACCACTGGAAGAAGGTGGCGAACAGGCCGGGAAGGAAAGCGTTTCCTTCCGTCAGATAGGTGGTTGTCAAAATGTTGGTCCCCTTTTGGGTACCCTAAATACCAGGTGCCGTACTATAGTAGGGATCCAAAAAGGGATCCATAATTTTGACAACCACCCAGATAGATGCATGCAAGGGAATACGTGTATGTTCATGTATGTCTGTAACACTGTGTCTATACTACAGGTATATGTATGTATATAGTGGCGTCCTCCTGTATATTAACTCGTTGCTATTGTCACTGATATCTGCTAAGGGTAATATATGTTGCCTTCGTGTTGCAGCCCAATACCTAAGGCGATAGCACCAGTACTCCTTGATGACTCCTAGCGCCCGGAACCCGAAGCCCCAAATCCGAACCCTAAGCTCAAAACCCCTAAACCTTAAACCCTAAACCACTGAACCCGAAATGCCTAAACCCTAAACCCCCCCAAGCCTCCAAGCCCTGAAGGCATTCATCCCGTCCAAGATGAAACAATCTCTCTATGCGTACATACCTCACATGTACCCTGCCCAAAGGGTCCATGTAGGTATATGGTATATACTAAGGGCCTAAAGGGGTTCCCATATACCTACTCTAAGGCCCAAGTATATCCCATATACCTACATGGACCCGTTGGGCTGGGCCTACCCTGGACCTATAATTCATGACTGTGCTTCAGGGCCAGCGAGGGTAGTGGATGCATAGGGGTTTAGGGTTTAGGATTTAGGGTTTAGGGTTTAGCCTATGAAGACACCGATGTCAATATGGCCATGTCTGTTCTCGTACTAGCCGTCACTAAGCCTTTGATTTGGAACCCCACACCCGAAAGCTCCCAACCCTCAGAAGATTTGGTAGTGTCCCTAAATAAAGGACCCAATATAACCACCAAACCCCAGAATGCTATGGTCCTTATCATAGGCCCGCCCCCCCGCCCACCCCCCCCCTCCCAAAAAACTACAAAAAAGATCCTTCAAATTTGGCAAACCCTAGACACCCAAAACCCTATATAAACCCTAAACCCCCAAAACCAAAATTCTAAACCCCTAGTGTTCCATTCAGGACAGGACTCCGAGCACGATGCAGCGACGGCAGAAGGATGCTTGGAAGGCCGTGCTGCAGTGGGTGCACTCCTGGACCAACATGAACTGGATTTAGGGTTTTGGGTTTAGGGGACCAACATGGACTGGGTTTAAGGTTTGGGGTATAATGGAAAGGAAAATGGGTTTTGGAATTAGGATTAAGGGTCTGGGGATTAGGGGTGCTCTCATGGAATTGTAATTTACGTTGTATCTATTGTGGTAACTTAGTTTCTCAATCCCTCAACACCCGAAACCCCTACATAACCGCTGTTCCCATGTCATTTTCCATGTTCTTTTCCCCGGTACTCCCTGATGCTGCCAAGTACTCCCCAAGGCTTTCGGAGGTCCCCTGCACCTGCACCACCACCTTCACCAACCTTGTACTTTAGGGGCTGAAACAACAAAAATGAGTTTTTTTTTTTGCGGTGTCACTTACAACATTATTCAACAAGCGCTTGGAAGGACATGATATAAGTCATTCTTCAGGTTCCAATGCCCTCTGGCTCCCGATAGCACGCCTGCAACAACCCCATGGCTGTGCGGGCATGGACACAGGGACTTTCTGCTGTGATGTAGGGGTTACAGTTATGAGGGAACTTAGGCAACCACCGCGTATAATATCGTAAAGACCATATGAAAGCTACATGATTACCATAGGGTCCTTATATTGCGGGTAAGGGCATCCACAATCCTGTGATGGCACAGGTATATAAGGACTGTAACCCTAGGGGTCCAAGTAACCCTAAACCCTGAACCCCAAACCCTAAACCCTGGGTACATGGACCCTTGGGCTAAAGAAGATCCTGACTCATGGCATTGATAATTGCGTTCACTCCAACTTTGCTGAAGACCCAGTCAGCATAGGTCGTAAGCAGCACCATGAAGCCCGATGTCCTAATCCCAAAGCCGATAGCCGGTTTTTGAGCTTCCGTTTTGGAGCTGTGGGGATTAGGCTCTGAAGCTTTAAGGGTTTAGGGTGGTAAGGCATTTTTTTTGGTGCTAGAGCAAGTCTGTACATGGTTTATGAGCTAGACTGTTTGGCATCGTGCCCTGAATATTCAAAGCTCCAAGCCTGAACCCTGAATCCCAAGGCTAACCCCTAAACCCTAAACCCATTCCCACCCCTAAGCCCTCCAAGCTGAACCCTGAATCCCAAGGCTAAACCCTACACCCTAAACCCATTCCCGCCCCTAAGCCCTAGAAACCCTGAAGTCCAAAACTTCAAACCTTCAACCCTAAATTATTGGGAATCTCGAAAGCGATTTAAAGAAGAGCCGAAACGCATCAACAGAGCCAAAGAAAGCATTATTCTGCATACTTTTGGGTGATAAGGTGAGGTTTCATCTGAATTGCGGTCAAGTTTCCAGGAGGCAGAAGACAATCAAGAGCACCACGGGATGGAAAGCTTGCAGAATCAGATGATGCCATCCTCATTGCTGCATCTGCCCTGAACCCACCCCCCAAAAAAATGAGCTGTGTATGGGTTGATTTCCAGAAGCAGCAAAAAAGCAGATGTTCCCCGCCGAGGTTTGACACTCTCATGAGACAGACGGTTTTCAAATCGAATTCAAGCTGCGGGATGGTCGATGTGATCTCAAACTTGAAAAAGATCCTAACCCAGACCCCCAAAGGGATCTAAAAATTAGATCCCCTAGAACCATATGGGAAATTATATAAGGATGTTATAGGGGTTTTAATGGGTCTATATAGGGGATCTAATTTTTAGATCCTCCCAGGGGTCTGGGAAACCCAAAGCTAGACTCTAAACCCTCAGCCCTAAACCCCAAGCCCCAAACCACCGCAAGCAACTTAAACTTGACTTCAAATGCTGGACTGGATCTGCATCGTCAACCCCTCAACTCTAAGCCCATGCCAAGCTGACGACATGAAGTCGGTTTACATTTTCAAGTCACTACCCGCTAGTCTGGGCTTTCCACACAATGAGCCTGAATTCGAAAGTAACTTGAACATGATGAAGAACTGACATTGAATAACAACTGGACTCGGCACCCACAACCCAAGTTTCAAAGCCAACGGAACAGGAGCAACATCTGCACGGTGTGCGGAAAACCCCGGACTTGCCATAGTGACCCTCAACTCCAAACCATGCTATCTCCAGAAGAAATGATCTCAAAAGCTGCAAAGAGCCGCAACCTAAACCCTAAACCATATGAACCCTAAACCCTGAACCCTCCCAAACTCTGAATTCAATGGCATTTTGAATGCCGAGCTTCGGGTTACGTGCTCCACATGAACGAGACAATCGAAGCTGGTTGCCACAAGCCTAAGACTCGTGTTTTTATTTGACCCTAAAGCTCAGAGGTTCATGCTTGGAGGGCCCTAGGTCTCATTTCACTCAGCATGAGGTCTTCAGGAAATGTTGGGCCTTGGGGTGCGGGTTTCCGGGTTCGGAACTTAGGTCTCTTGGCCGTACCCCTAAGCCCTAAACCCTAAACCCTCGGTTCCTTGAGACCACGAGCTGCCTACACCAGGAGCACCAAAACCATCCAGAGGGCAGCCCATAGAAGTTTAAGGTTTAAGGTTTAGGGTTTGAAGTTATGGAAATGCACACGGCCTGGAAACTAGGGTTTAGGATTGGGGGACGATATTTGCAAGGAATGTAGGACCACAAGACTGAGAATTATGCCTTGTAAGCCCCTAACAAAATCCTGTATAATCTTAGTTTCAAATAGATGTTCCTTTCGATTCTCACCATAACATTGGATGTTTTTTTGGCATCTGGTCGCACGCATATCCTGAACCCTAAACCCTATTAGATCCAATGTTGCTGTGAAGGGGTGTCAAATGCATGATCCCCCAGCCAATAATAATGTAGACACCCTGTGGGTCCGGGTAGGCCGCCAACCAACTGGGATGGGGAGATCGCTGTATTCAGAGATGAAACCTCTCCATTTGAGAATAATATGAGTCTGTCTAAACAAAGACACTTCAAAGACCTTGCATTCTATAGCTCGGGTACTAACCCCACCACCCTGTAAGAGTCTAGTTTAGGGGTCATATTAAGGGATATATAGGTGTACATATATGTGTATATGTAACTATACAGAAAAACATATTATCCAACTGTTGCAGAGTGGGGGCAGTACCCAACCTATAGCATGTTGTGCAATCATTCTTGACTTATGGGGAGCCTCCACAGAGATGCGAGGGTTTCCCAAAATTAGGGGTGCCAATGTGGGGTCCCAAAAACAAGCAAGGATGGGTCTACCCTGGGGTCCTCCCATTTTGGGAGACAAGCTGGCGAATTGAAAGCAACGGCAAAACCTAATACAAGGCCGTGACCCTTATTATGCAGACTGCCAAGCAGGACGCCTTGCTTTGAAACGCCCACGCTTAACGGTGATGATGTTGCACCCCAGCAATGTTAAGCCCCCTAGCCCTAAATAAGCCCTAACAGTGAGGCGCCCAACCTTAAACCCTGAACCTCAAATCCTACAAAGTCATCCCTCCAACCCCGCTCTCCCACGCTCGCAAGCTTTCCAAGTAACGTTGAGCTGTCGCCTGCCCCTTCGATGATGCCCAGTGCCACCCGAAAATCCTTGTGGGACTTATTTCAACTGGCGTTAGTGGAAAATTGCTGCATGACCTGGAGCATATTATACTTCCATGCTTCCTGTACATGCAGTCATGCGGCACGGTGCTCATCGACTGTAATATGTTGAGACTTTCTCAAATAAGCATAGGCTTTTATATGATGGAAATTGATATGCATTTTGAAGTCCTGCAAAGGTTGTGTAATGTACTACGCAGAGACGGATCAAATATGAGTTTGGGGGAACAAGGCAGGTGTTGGCCGTGTGCCTACATAAAACACCATTTGGGTAAAGTAGGCTGTGTTCGCCAAAAAATGCTCAGGAATGAACGAGTTCTGAAGTTACTTGGTATCCTGGTGAAGATGACATCTTCTGCAAAATATGCCCCTTTTGGGATTTTGGGGCGTAGAAATGAAGCCTGACTGGAAATTCTTTGCATTGCCACAACCCGGACGTCAAAAGTACGTAGCCTCATGCTTCAAAAGGCTCAAATACAATCACAAGAACAGTATTTCTAAATTCTTTGCGGACCCAGGAAGCGAAAGCATATCAGCTAAGCCTAAATACCTCGAACCCTAAACCTAAACCCCTAAGCCTTAAACCCTAAACTCGCTACTCCTTGGCCCGCGATGCTACACATGAGCCATAGTCTAAACTCCTTAAAGGGAGATTATATAGGGGACTGCTATAGGGGTTATTAAGGGGGATACTAGGAGTTTAGACTATAACCCCTATAATCCCCTATATTATATAATCCCAGTTTCCATTTCATTTTCCATTTTCTTTTCCATTTGATTCTCCATTATGAAGGGGGATACTAGGAGTTTAGACTATGGCTCACATGGAATCAGAAGCCTTTCTTCAACTCCGCTCACTCAAAAGAAAAGCCCAGGCTCACCTAGAGTAACCAATGTAGGGTTTAGGGTTTAGGCAAAACCTAGCCCAAAGGGTCCATGTACCCATTATTTAGGTACTTGGGATTTGGGTAATAGTGATTTTGGTATAGGTTTTGGGTAAGTATAGAATTATTAGGTACTTGGACCCTTAGGGTAGAGTAACCAATGTAGCAACAAAACAAGAAATTCATACCGAATGCTTCGGTACGTTTATTACTGTTTAGAAACTTTCTTTAGGTACATCCTAGATTATAAGTAGTTGGCACCATGACACCTGAGACCTGCCTCAACAACGCAAGATAAGCAGCCTGTCATCTTGAAATCGTGCATAGTAGTTGTTCAACATGCCTGTCCCCAATATGGCCAAGCCCTAAACCCTCATCCTGATTTAGTTAGGACCTTCATACGTACGGTTACAAGACTTGCTAAAGCAAGATGATCCTCCAAGCAATTCCAAGCCCAATGCCCTGTAGCATCCGCTTCCACTAAAACCCAGGGCTTAAGATTTGTGCTTAGGGTTTAAATGGATATACAGCTCATGCAAGAAAAGCAAACCCTAAACCTACAACGCAAGGATAAGCCCCACACAGTACTAGTCCTCAATCAATCCCACAGGAAACCTAGTTCGTGTATCCGCGCTTACCTAGCTCGTGTATATGGAAAGCCGTACGTACACAGTATGTCACCCCCACAGAAAAACATGGAACAGTAAAAGGGGCAAACGACCAGTGCCCTCTTAGAAGGGTCTACATGGCAGTTTCCCGAAATAGGGGAACCCCAATATAGACCCCAATATACTACAGCCCTTATTATGGGGACCCCCCAAAAAAGTACACCTAATTTTGGGAACTACCCACAAGGTGCTTCATGTTTTTTTGGGCACGAAGGGGGGTTGAATAGGTTGTGCAAGATTGCCTCCGTCCACATGGGTGATTGTCAAAATGATGGTCCCTTTTTTTGGGTACCCTAAATATTAGGTGCCGTACTATGGGAGCCCAAAAAGGGACCATTATTTTGACAACCACCCACATTAAAGTTCATGTTTCATAACGGATCCTACCGGGGCCTGATAAGCTGCCCTTTTGTTTAGGGTACCCATTTGGTACATATCGAAGATACTTGACACATAGTGGTATGTACCCTAAAAAGAGGGAAGGATATGAGGTCAAGAGAAAGTTTGTGGATTCTAGTAGGAAACTATCACCCTGCATTGCAGCCGGGGCGCTTGTTGCGTTGTCTGGTAAATCTCTGTCCTTACAAAGGTGTGCAAGTCATGTGATCCAAGAAAAGCTTACTCCTGTCTATCCCCTTATAAGCCCATATCTATACATAATCCCTCAGTATGTGGCCCTATGTGAACCCTGTGTACTGAAATACCCAAGAAAGCCTTACCTTGTGAACAAGAAGGGCCATTACATGCAGGGGCTTTCCCTGCCAATACTGCTGCCAAGGGGAGCTGAATCTTGTGGCAAATGATGGGCCCACAGAGGAAGTCCTCCGCCACTCTAACTACCGCTCCACAAAAGCCGGGAATCTGGCTTACATGACATTAAGCAGCAGCATGATCCAATGCCTCTTTCTGAATGAGGAGTAGGGGCTCTTTGAAGGGTCTAACGATTACCCAAGTCGCTGGCCATAGTGAAGAGAACGGTGCGCAAGATGTGCAGAGCCATGAAAGGATGTGAACTGTCCACTTGCGATCCGTATGCGGGTGCATACATAACGTAGCATATAGTGGCATAGCCTGCCCCCACACCCTATTCGCGTGTTCCACCCCTGCATGACTTGGGGAGATCTACGGATCTGTGTAAGCCAGGGTCGCTGATCCTCAGCGTACGCAGAGAAGCTTGTAGCCGAAGCCAGGGTGAGACTTCAGGGGGCCTGGGTAGACCGTGAGTTCTGCTGCATCCGAGCATCTCGGCGAGGATTGTGTGAAGGTTTGCCACGAAGGTGCCGAAGGAGAAAAGCACCTGTCCCAGAGATTCTAGAGCTACTTAACCCTAGGAGCCCAGGTACCCATATACTAGGTCCTTGGGTTACAGATAATATAAAACTATATAGGGACTTAAGGACAGGAACCAAATATGTAGGCAACTGGGCTTCTAGGGTAACTTACGCTTCTGGAACTACTTGATTAACTTGCAGGTGGTTTGTGGGTATTGGGGATACATGATATAAAAGCACCTCTCCCAGAGCTTCTGGAACTACTTAACCTACAGATGGCTTGTGGCTAATAGGAGGATACATTATATGGGTGGATGTCAAAATTATGGTCCCTTTTTGGGCACCTAATATTTGGGGTACCCAAAAGGGGACCATAATTTTGACAACCACCCATATGGGGATTCTATTGGGATGAGAACTGTTCCCTTATCTCTACCAAGAACCAGTAAGTAGTTCCCGAAGGTTCCCTGAATAGCCCCAAGAATCGCGTGTGATATACAGAGCGAACGGAAGTCTTAAACCACCATCCGAAGCCCTAAACCCTAAACCCTAAACCCCTAAACCCTATTTCATCCCCAAAGTGTTCCCCGAAGTGCTGAGATCATGCTTAAGGCGGTTGAAGTGGCAGACCCTTGAAGAAGGATTCTGCTCAGCGTTTTCACATGGATCCCCAGGAATCCACTCAGAAAACCCTTTGAGCCAGGCCATTTTAAGGACGCGCTTCCTTCATAAAAGGATTGTGGAGGGAACCCCAAACAGGGAACCCCAAGAATAGAGTAGGAACATACTAGACATAAGGACCCTGTAGGTATATTCCTATTACATTCCTACTATATTCTTGGGGTTCCCTTTTTGGGGCTCCCAGTACGTAGGGTCCCTTTACTTTACATGGCATGGCTTCTCAACTATGGCCTTCTCCACAGGGTTCTTTATGGCACATACTTGGGCTTCAGGTACCTGAATGGACACTTACTCTTGAGAGCGCCCCCCTTGCTCTGCAATATTCCCTCATGATCCCCGTACAGTCCATACAGAACCGTAGAACGGGCGCACATTTCTTTTGAAAGGTCCGCACCTCGCTAAAAGTAGGTCTTGGAGATGGTCTCAATCCCGTTGGCCCCGGCCATTTGGGTCCCGGCTGGGTCCTCACAGATGCTAAACCTGGCGTACGCCTTCCCCCCTAATTACCACAAGTACGGCGTGAATCATGTACCCAAAGCCCGAAACCCAAAACCCAAAACCCTGAAGTAGCGTTTATAGGGTTTAGGATAGTTCGGACAGAAACTCTACCGCATCACGACAGTTTTGGTTGTAAAAGGGAAAACTACTTGACGGCTGTTGAACACACCCCCAAACTTAGACCCCTAGCCTGAAACCTCTACCACCACTAAAATCCTTTATGGATCTATTCCCTAAACCTTAAACCCCCTAAACCCTTAACCCCAGCGTGTCGCTTGTTCTTAAGTGCAAGTAGTCATTTATCCGTACCACAAAAACTTGACCCTCCTAGTACCCTTAATTGGGGTTATATGGCCCCTAATAGTGCACTTAGGTCTAAATAGAGGGTAGTTGGAGGGTCTAGGCACACTATGACATATGCCAGTGATTATAATTTTGGATGACCAGCAACTTTACAATCCACAACCTTTTGAGGTTGTTCTCCGAAGAAGTCCCCGTCACAAGCTCTTAGGACCCTGATTAACGACTTCTCAAGTCTACCCCGAACTCTTGAAGAGACATCTCTAAATCCTCTGTTGTGCATGTGGATTCGAGTAGAACCCCTTTTAAGCGCACCAACTGATACCAAAATGCGACGAACACTGAGCACGTAATCCTGAACCTTTGCTGACGAAGCCAATTTATACATCCCGAAACCCTAGACAGCTGTAATATGTCAAGCATCAACCTTATAGCGTGCCTCAACCCTAAACCCCAAACCCCTAAACCCCTAAACCTCAAACCCTAAACCCCACACCCTAACCCCTAAGTCTCCAGTGCACCTTAATCATCATGGCCATTCGCTCCTTTTCCTCAGGCCGGATTCACGAGCTTGGTTTAGGGTTTAGGGTCTTAAAGGATCAGGGGGACTTAGTAAGTGGGTTAAGAAGGGGGACAAGTAAGGTTATTCTTATATGGGTTATAGGGCTTACTCCAAGTAAGGTCTAGGGTTGGGGTAGCTCAGGGTTTGGGGTTAGGGCAGTTTAGGATTCAGGGCTAGGATGGATTAGGGTGGGTTAGGTTTTAAGGTTAGCGAAATGTGACGGGTCTCTTTTTAGGGAAGTATGGGGAACGTGTCTGACAAAATGGGGCTTATGTAGGGATTGGCGCGGAAGGGTATACTGATAGGTATATAAAGAAACACTAAAGACTGGCGGATCCTACACCACCTAGTCTCCTCAAACCCTTGTGATTTCTGGAGCTTGAGATGCTCGAGGGTCGTGCAGGATTTCTGCCATCAACAGTTTCCAGAAAAGTAATTCTGGTTCCCAGCCAGCAACAGCCAGCACAGTGGCTTAAGGCACCCATGGATACCGGCTCTCTTGCATGCTAAGCCGCGCTTTCAAGGAGAATCCAATCCCGATAAAAGGCCCATTGCCTGATCAATAGTCAAACTTCTCAATATGGCACCTGAGTAGCATACTTGTCTCCTTGGGGTGTTTCCATTGGTAGAGGAGGGTGGAAGGTCTCACAAGTTATCGTCATCATACCTATGCAGCCTAGAAGTTAAGCCTGCAACAGCCGTTGCACGATCCTGTTTACCAAGAACCGCTGATGTGCTCTTAGAGCTTAGCAAAAAGAACAAACAGAGTAATTTGGGCCTTCCCTCAGGTACCCAAGAGCAGTGAGGCCTGCTTGATCTAAAAGGACTATCATGGGTAGGTATACTCGTACTTTATTCCTACTATGTTCTTGGGGTTCCCTGTTTAGGGTCCCTAGACCCTAAACCCCAGACCCTAAACCCTCAACCCTATAAACGCTATAAACCCTGTAAACTCTATAAACTCCATAAACCCTTAATGAACCCCTATAAACTCCATACACCCTTAACTAAACCCTATAAACTCTATCAACCCTAAATTAAACTCCATAAGCTCTATAAACCCTAAATTCAATCCCATAAACTCTACAAACCCTAAATTCAACCCTATAAACTCTATCAACCCTAAACTAAACCGTATAAACTCTATAAACCTTTAATGAAACCCTGTAAACTCTACAAACCAAAAAATTAACCCTATAAACTCTATAAACCCTGAATAAAACCCTATAAACTCGATAAACCCTAAATTCAACCCTATAAACTCTATCAACCCTAAATTAAAACTGGCAAACCGCAGGCCAAGCTGCAGTTTGACTGGCCGACCGCACCGCTAGCACGACGGGAGCCTGTGGCGCTTTATCACACCCAACATAAAACCTGTTACAGCGAAGCTTCAATATTCGGAGGTTAGGTCAGGACTAACTAGAGTTATCTGTAGATTGCTCCCTTGAGTTAAGGATCGTTGGGATTCCACCCTGCTGAAGCAACCCTAAACCCTAAACCCCAATAGCGCCTAGACCCTGAACTCTAAATCTAAATCCTAACCCCGACCCCTAACCCTTAAACCCTAAAACCTAGCTTCCCCCTCAAGGCGCAAAGGCACGATCTCAAATGTATGAGCTTCAGACAATATTTGCTGTACAATTAATGGACAAGGGTTTAGGGTTTAGCAAGTGATATACGAGGGACTGTGCTAAACTACCAAAGGGACACCTGTGTCCACCCGTAATGGTCCCTTGGTAAGCCTAATACTGACAGCAGCTCATATGCACAAGCCGCAACAACCATCTGTAGCTGTGTAGTCACTCTTCAAGTCACGTCATTCTTGCTGTGGACAAAGATTCTCACATTCTGTCCAGACTCCCGGAAGGATCCCAAAACTGACCTTCAAGCCTCATGCCTACGAAATTGCCAAACCACCCCCCCTCCAAGGTTCTCCCTCAATAACTAGGCCTATTCAAGGGAAATAGAGCTTAATTATTGTGAGGGCGTGGTTCGAACCCTACTACTCACTCGAAAACTCACGGCGACTCAGCACGCTGGTTTATAGTGGATAACCGGTGCTATGGCTTGCCTAGACCTAGACTCTAAACCGCTTGCCTGGCTCAAAATATGCAACCCAACTTTTAGCCCTGAAAACTCCGAAGCCCTAATTTCGCTATGGTATTAACCTTCTATATGCACATGGAAGCTCGAATTTCGAGACGCACTTGAAGCAGCTTGAATCCCTGCTGCGCGGTTTAGGGTTAGGGTTAAGGGTGTAACAAGCGTGCATGACCCTATGTGCCCAAAATCTTGGCAGAGCGGTGGTGTAGCATTGTTGGGGTCACCCGACGTTTCTGAAAGGAATATTTCGAAGCACGAATGTTGTCTATGATGCAAAATACAAGGGACTGTAAGTTGGATCCCATCTATCCCCAAAACACAAGCCGCCCAGGCCTAAACCCAAATTTACCCCAAGTTCCACACTGTCAGGGTTTGGTTTAAGGTCTTTTTTGAAGCCCAATCTACCCCAAGTTACAAACTGCTAGGGTGCAAAGCTTCGTAACCCAAATCTACACCAAAAAACCAGAGTGAAAATAAGAAGGAGCCTTCCGTTAAACCTCAAACCCTAAACTCCCTGAACCCTAAAGCCCAAACCCTAAATTCCCAAATTTCGCAAGCCCTTAACCCTAAACCCTTGAAGTTCTGCAAGCACCGAATCCATTTGCCGTGGGGCCAGAGGCAGCAGAAGGAAGTACAGAGCACTGAGATTCCACTCCTGGGGCTTCCCTAGGCTACGAGAGTACTCTAAGTTTTACCCACATGAGGGCCACAGCTGATGACAGGCCGCAAGATGCTTAACCACAAAATCCTGATCTCGCGCATTAAATGAAAATTCCCTGAAGCCTAAAATGAAAGGTCCCCGACTAACCACCATAAATCCTAACCCTAGATCCCGAAGTCTTGAAGCTCTAGCCGAAATTTCTCTGATGATCCACACATCATCCCCAGGCAAGCTAACGCCACGCTTCATGCAGGCGAGTCACTCAAAGCATCTCTTGCAAATGATAGAGTTTTTGGGGGTTGAATTTCATGATGAGATCATAGAATCTAAAACTGTGGGCGGCAACAGCATAGAATTACGCCTTTCTAGTGCATTTAATGTAGGCTTCCCTTTCGCACTGCTCATGGCAAACCATTCTTCACTGCCAGTTATCAAGAATCCTGCGCGTCTTCAGAGAAAGGGGAGACAAGTGGGGAACTATTTGAACAGGAATATGATGGGAATATGGTGTTATTTGCGTCTGATGATGGGGGCCATATAAGTTCGGTTTATCACTGAATCATGGTTGGTTTTCCGCAGGCAAATCCTGGCATCTTGACTTCATAGTGCTAAACAAGCTGCTGCACCATGCATTCAACTTTTGTGGATCCTGGATCTCTTGCTCAGCGCCTCGGTGAGGCTTCTGTTGGTCATTCTTACTAAGCACACAGTAGCCACAGCTTCAGTAGAGGAATTTGTTGAATGATAAGACCCTGGCAAAATTGCTCGGCAAAAGTCTTGCATTGGAAGTAGGAACCAAGGGCTTCGGTATAGGAAGATTGCAACCCTTGGGAATCCAAGAAGCATTTGGTTAATCAGGGAAGATCTTAGTCTCAGTCTATCATGCCGGAAGATGGCATTTGTGGCGAGGATGACTTGCTAGAGTACTGCAACCTTATTCTGCAACGTAACGTAGAGCTTATACAGCGCCTTATGGACAGCAGCAGCGGGGCCGAAGAAATTTGGCGGCAACAACCATAAGTTCTTCGTCGGATTGAAAAAATTTGTCGGGAGTGGCTGGCTGGTTATGGGTCTTCAAGTGACGAAGGTGGAACTAGCATTCTGACAGCGTCCGCGGAAATACCCAGCACAGAAAGATATCATGGCAACCCCGGCAAGAAGGGGCGAGGCATGATGATGGCTCTGAGTGGTGTCATGCAACCCTAAGCCCTAAACGCTAAAACCCCAGCCCTAAAACCTAAGTCTTTACTGGCTTACTAGGTGAGCTTTAGGGTTTGGGCTTCCAACGGGCAATGTTCATGAACCTAAATGACATTTTCTCAAAATGGGGGCCCTAGGGACCTACGGGGGTACATATGAGCGGGCGGCTAAATTCAAAGGCTCCAAAGCGGAAATAAGACAAGGGGTATCGCTTTTGGGATTAGGTATCGCTTCTTCAGGTAGTCTGCTTACATTTTACACTGGGGTATCGCCA
>CAJNIZ010047454.1:0-36173 GCA_905231905.1 Symbiodinium pilosum | reverse complement strand
ACCCCCAAACCCCAAAGCCTCAAGTGAGCTGTAGTCTAAACCCCCCCAAGGGGGTTTATATGGGGGGTTAGGGGAACTATTATAGGGCTTATTAAGGGGGATACTAGGAGTTTAAACTATAGCTCAAGTCAAGTCTAACTCCTAAACCTTTGCGGTACGTGGAGAATCGTTTGACTCAGGAACCGCTTATACCTTTGTTGTAACCCTATGTGCGGGCTAGACCTTGTAGGGCCATTTAGGGGAGTGGAAGTAATATAGGGTTATCAGCATTTGCATAAGTTCTTACTAATCGCATGAACCCGCAAGCCCCAAGCCCTTATCCCTAAACGCTAAACCCTGAACCCTGAATCCTAGACCTGAAGCCCTAAGCCTGCAAACCCTAAACCTGAAACCCCAAACCTGAAACCCAAATCCTGAAACCCTAGACCCTAAACCCGAAACCTGCAGCTGAGAACTTCTAAAACAGCTTGATTCTCATCATAGCTCAAAACATGCCAATCATGCCATGCAAAACAGGTCATGCTCACACCAAACAGGCCAAAACATGTCCATGTCACATGTGTGTGTTCCATGCCCATTACCATGCTAGCAAAACAAGGCAAAACCAAACCCTAAACCCTAAACCCCTAAACCCTCAACTCTGCTCAGCAGTAGCCTTCAGGCCTCTCAACACACGGTTTAGGGTTTAGGGTTTAGGGTTTGGCAGACAACCGGAACAACGAAAGCACCGTTTCCTACTCAAGGCAACTCAGAAAACTCCTAAACAACAGGGACTACTGGGCAACCTCAGAAAGTGTCACTTTTTCACATATGCGCTCACTAAGTTTAGGGCACTGCATTTGCCCACGCTGCAGGTCATAAGGGCATGTATAATGGATACTTTCCAGAAGGCTTGCTCCAGCAAATGGGCAAGGCTGGCGTGCTGGAGGCGTTGAAAGCGGATGTCACGCAGATGATGCCAATGAAGTTGGCTAGCGGCCGTACATGAAGAAGTATTATGAGTCTGAAACCCTCAACCTGAAACCCTAAACCTGAAACCTCAAATCTGAAACCTTAAACCTGAAACCCTAGACCCTAAAACCGTAAACCTGAAACCCTAAACCTGAGAAACCCCAAACCTCCCTAAACCTGACACCCTGAACCTGAAACCCTAGACCCGAAACCCTAAACCTGAAACCCTAAACCTGAAGCCCTAGACCCGAAACCCTAAAACTGCAACCCTTAACCCTAAACCTGAAACCCTAAACCCTAAACCTGAAACCCTAGACCAGAACCCCTATAACACTGCAAACCCTAAACCCTAAACCTGAAAGCCTAGACCCTAAACCTAAAATCCTACACCCTAAACTTGAAACTACTCCTGCTGAAGGTTTGCATCAGCAGTTGCACCAGTGCGGTTGCCTGGGCCGCGGCTCCTCGACTCGGAGCCCGAATGTCGACCGGTTTAGGGTCTAGAGATGTGGGTTTAGGGGTTTAGGGTTTAGGGTTTGGAGTTTAGGGTTTGGAGTTTAGGGTTTAGAGTCTAGGGTTTAGAGTCTAGGGGTTTAGGGTTTAGGGTTTAGAGTTTAGGATTTAGAGTTTAGGATTTAGAGTTTAGGGCCTGGCGCAGCCACTGCGCACCCACCATGTTCACCGGCCATTGCAGCAAACATGACGACAATACCTTGGGTCCCACCATTGTTTGGCTAATGCAGGTGACATCGACTGCAGAAACTTGCCCATCTTGACTCGACCTCTACACATTTCTTCTCGAATTACCACGTGAGAAATTTCCAAACCATGATGATATCGAATCCTCGGTAGAAAATGAACTGAATGGAGCGTGTTCCAAAGTTGTGCAAATTTACACAGTAAATGTATCAAATTCTGGGTTGGTGTCAAGACAATTCTAACTGAAAATCGTTTTTCAGAACAAAATAACCCCAACCCCTGTTCCTCCCCTCCACCCTCGCGGCAAAAATGGCAAAGCAGAGGATGTCACTTGAGTAGGATTTTGAAGGAACTGGTAGGTGCCTTATGGCCGCGTCTATGAACAAAATCCAGCACCCTTCATATCTAAACCCTAGGAAAGATGGTGCTACAGCATAATTTCTGCGGGTCATGCAGCGGCTTTTGTCCATCCCATGAAAGAAGTTTGGGCCCAAATACCAAAGTAGGAACCCCGGCCCCTATTGCTTTGTACTTGCATGCTTAGACTCCTTGGGGTAGCAGCTCTCAAAAAACGACCACAAAATTCCAGAAGCCACACATCATAGCCTACCCCGAATTGACATGAAACTCCACAGAGCCCCTTAAAAGATGACAGTCGTCCATATCCCCCGTCTGCAGATTCCATTTTAGTTTTAGGGAGGGTGGGTAGGGTTCCTTCTTTGCTCGTCAACATCCCTAGGTGCAACCCCTAAACCCTAAACCTTTTTTCCCCTAAACCCGAAAGCCAAATTCCTAGCATCCTAAGATGCTTCATGCCCTGCCCAGGTCCGGTGCTCATGGTAGAGCAGGGTTTAGGGTTGAAGGTTAAGGCTTGTTAGGTTTCGGCTGAAGCAGGGTGCTACAAATTCCGGAATGTTAGAGCCAGTGGCAGCTGGTCAAGAGAGGTGGCGTTGTGACTTGCAGTTCCCTAAACCCTAAACCCTAAACCCTTAACAAACACCCTAAGACCTAAACCCATCAACCATCAACAAAACACGGCTTGAAAGGCTGCGAGGCTGCTACTTCAACACTGAACCCAAAAGTCCCCCAAAAGTATATAGAGCCCTAGGTCCCTTTAAGGGGGGATATAGGGGTTATGTAGGGAGAATGGAAAAGAAAATGGAAACTGCTATTTGGGGTTCAGGGTTTAAGGTTTAGGGTTTAGGGTTTAGGAAACCCAAACCCCAGTAGAATTCTTCCCAGGCTGTGCAATTGCTTGACGGCAGATCGAATGACGTGTGTTTCTTGGCTATCAAGGCCTTATTTCGACCTACCATTAGGATGATTGTGGCTTTTTGGAGCAACGTTAGTAGTCTTGGAGACAGGGCTTTAGGAATTGTAAAAGACCTAGGTATGTGCCTTAATAGATGTCAGTTTATGACATGCTGGTTCTCCATGTCGCGCTCTTCAAAGATGCGTGTGTATGTATGTACGTATGCATGTAGGTCAGCATGTATGTATACACGAATGAATGTATGGAGGTATGTATGTGTGCATGTATATATGTGCGTATGTACGTACACAGATGCACACACATACACAGATGTGTACATGCATCCGGCCCCGTATAGACATCCCTGCATACACATTAGACATAGTCATATATGTACACCGCAGTACACATGTTAGAAAGACGTGTTCTCCTCTTGATTTCTTTATTTGCTCCGCTGCCAAAGCAGTTTGCGTTTTGGCTGTCTGTATGTTGCTTGCCCTAAGGGTCCAAGGATCCAAATACTGAGGGTTTAGGGCCCAATTACCGTTGTTATTATAATATTTGGGCCCTAAAACCCTATTATTTAGGTCCTAGGACCCTTATATAGTCCCCATAGATCGCTATATATCCCGCTATAACCCCTTTAAAGGAACCCTGTTATTTAGGTCCTTGGACCCTTAGGCTTGTGTGTGTGGCCGACATGTTGGTTGGCTGGCAGGCCGTTTGCGTAATTTGCTTCTTTGTTGCTTGCTTGTTTAGGGGTTTAGGGTTTCATCAGTTCTTGATTTCCATTTTTAACGTGCGTTTGTATGTATTGTGTGCGTGTGTTGGTTGCTTCTTGTCTTATGATGACATGCCTCTCTTTTTCGAAAATGGGGCTCAGAAAGTGTAGAAGGTGTTATCCGTGGAAACATAGCTTCCATGTTGGCCGTAGATTGGAATGTGCATGCGGGGTGTTCGTGCAGGCCTTTGCGCATGCTGCCTCCGAGACGGCCCTTTCCTAGGTACGGTTCACTAGCAGACTCTAATGGGGACCCCATACAGGGAACCCCAAGAATATAGTAGGAATAGGATAGTGATATGCTTACAAGAACCTTATATTCCTACTGTATTTCCTACTATATTCTAGTGGTTCCTTGTTTGGGATCCCCATCAAAGTCAGTTTATTTCAGGGGTTAGGTTCGAGGGTTTACGACAAGGCTTCCAAAAATGCGCATCGCCAAGCCTGAATGAATCTCTAAACCATGAGCCTAAACCCTAAGCCCTAGAAGCCCAAAGCTCTTTTATCCTGCAACCCTCAAAAAAGCCCAAATCCCTGAGACTCCACGCACTGAATAAGAAAACTGCATTGAACCTTTGACCCTCAACCCTACACCCCACGGCCTAAAACCACACAGTAGTTTGACGCCATTGCGCTGAGGCATCAATTCAGTGCTTGCAGCTTGCGCGGCTTGGTGCTTTAGCGGTTTAGGGTAAATTTCGACTTTGTTTGGGGCTGGGGTACTTGTAGTCGGGAAGATACCCTCCAGGGTGAGCGTACTAAGTCCTTGCTGAAGGTGTTTGTCGCCAACTTTCAGTTCACGCCTTTCATGGCAACTGGAGCCACTTCAGGCATGTGAACCCTAAACCCTACCAGGGCTTGTTGATACAGAAGGAAGCTGGGCCCGGATTCTTGAAGTTGCATTTCCTTAATGGCTTGAGGTTGAGGTGCAGGCAGTCAAGTCAAAACCACAAGCCTAAGCGCTGAAACAAACCCTAAACCCTGAACCCTAAACCCTAAACCATGAACTCTAAACCATGAACTTTAAACCCTGAACCCTAAAACCTAAACTTGTCAACCAGACCCTTGAGGTTTCAGATGCCCCCACCTCTGAAGCACAAACTTCCCGCAAGGGTCCCAAGGCTCAAAGAATGGGGTTTCAGGTTTAGGGTCTAGAGGGCCCAAATACTATATCCTCGGTGGTATGCGGGACCTAAAGTGCTAATAGGTGGGCCCTTGGACGCTTAGGGCTAAAAACCTAAACCCTCAAACCCCCAACTAGCGAAACCACCAAGTGCCTTTTGAAAGTTCACAGGGCAGTGGTCCTTATGGAGCCTTCATGGGTTCCATGTTAGTGAATCCTGGGCCTTACTTGGAGGGTCATGGGGACTTAGTAAGTGGGTTAATAATGGGGATAAATGGGCTTACTATATGGGTTATAGGGGCTATTAACCTAGTTACTAAGTCTCCCTGACCCTCCAAGTAGACCCCAAATCCCCTACGCCGAAATCCTAGACCCTGACCCGAAACCCTCAACTCACCTTTTCATGGGGCAAAAACCCAGAGGGTCCATGTACCCAATAATTAGGTCCCCTTTAAAGGAAATATATATAGGGTTTAGGGTTTAGAGTTTAGGGTTCAGGGTTCTAGGGTTTAGGGTTTAGGGTCCATGTGCCCAACAATTAGGTACTTGGGATTTGGGTAATAGGGGTTATAGTACAGGTTTGGGGTAAGTTTATGATTATTGGGTACTTGGACCGTTAGGGAAAGGTTACTCTAGGAACATCTGATCACCAAGCCGAATCCTCCTTGACCATTGCTAGGTAGGCGCTAAACCCTAAACCGGTAAAAGGCCGCAATGACGACAGGCGGGTATAGGGTTTAGGGTTTAGGGTTCAAAGTTTTGGGTTCAAGGTTAGGGTTACCCTAAGGGTCCAAGTACCTAATATTCATAAACTTGCCCAAAACCTGTATTATAATCCCTATTACCCGAATCCCAAGTACCTAAGTATTGAGTACATGAACCTCTGGGTTTGAGATACTCCTGCCTTCACGCCCGGAATCAAATCCCTATTGATAAGTTCAACGGTTTAGCGTTCACGGCTTCCTTGAGTTCTTATAGGAGGTTAGGGTTTAGGGTTTAGGGTACGCAACACCCCGAAACCTTGGATTCAAAACTGAAAATACCATCGCCAAAACGAACATGGAAGCTGATGAAGTTCCTTTTCTCTGAGGATTGTGGTAGTCTTTGTATGGCCTATAGACCTCTACACCCTACCCCTTTGTGAGGATACCTACCTTGTTGCTTAGTATCTTCTGTATACAAGAGTATGTGCCTCAAGAAAAGGTAGGTATAGAGGTCTAGGTACCCTAAACCCCACCCCCTGCACACGAAAAACGCTAAACCCTAAACCAAGTAGGGGTATAGAGGTCTAGATACCCTGAACCCTTTAACCCTAAACCCTAAACCCTGAAATCTAGTAGGTGTATAGACCCTAAACCCTAAACCCTAAACCCTTAACCGCCGTTAAGGTTTAGGGTTTAGGGTTTAGGGTTTAGGGAGGTCTAGGTACAGCAGCGAGGCTGAAGCCACATCTTGGGAGGCTGCTATCGAGCTACTAGGCGCCTGGCTCAAAAGGATGAGTGGTCTAAGGTTTAGGATTTAAGGGCTTTGGGTTTATGATTTTGGGTTTAGGATTTAGGGTTTAGGATTTAGGGTTTAGGGTTGAGGGTTTAGGGTTTAGGATTTAGGGTTTAGGGTTGAGGGTTTAGGGTTTAGGGTTTAGGGCGTAGGGTTTAAGCTTGAGGGTGTGGGGTTTACGCTTCAGGTTTAATGGTTTGGGGTTTAGGCTTTGGGATTAAGGGTTTATTGTTTGGGATTTGGGGTTTAGGATTTAGGGTTCAAGGTTTAGGATTTAGGGTTTAAGGTTTCAGGGTTTGAGGGCTTAGGGTTTAAGATGTAGGGTTTAAGGGTTTCAGGGTACAGGGTTTAGGATTTTGGGTTTAGCGCTCTCCTACATTAGCCGTTATTATCCCTAATTAAGGGGCAACCGGGGAGCATAGTACAAAGGGTCGGGGGGTAGTCGGGGAACCCACGAAGCTTAAGTAGCAGCATGAGACTTCTCGCGTGTTTGGGGAATTAGGGTTTGGAATTTGGAGTTTAGGGTCTTCTTGTGAAAAGGAAGTTGGGTGTCGTTATATATTGTTCAAGTAAGATCATCTTCTCCTTTTGGTTGTAGTCGTCTTCACAAAAAAGGAATTTAGGGTTCAGGCGTGGAGAAGTTTGGGGGTCAGGATCTAGGGACTGGGTTTCAGAGTTTCACGGGCGAGGGAGGGGAACTCAACCCTAAACCCCGTTGATTATCCTTGAGTAGGTCCTTGGCAGGGTCCCGCTGTTCCCTAGGCTTGTGGTCAAGGGTTTACAGGCGAACCCTTAACGCCCACAATCCTGAACCCTAAATCCTAAATCCTGAACCCTAAACCCCAATCCCCCTATAAACCCCCCGAACCTTAAAACCTCAATCGCGTCAGGGCTTTAAGGCCCCCATGACCTTGGAGTCCGCAACCTCCATCAAAGTGCGCAGGCACCAACAGCAAGGACTCTAAGGAATTGCCAGGTAGGTAGTTTCCTGCATAATAGCTTTACATAGGCTTTAACCGCCTTATGCAAGGATAGCCACCTCGGAGCCCTCAATCCCAATAGTAACAGTAACCAAAATGGTAGGAGTAATAGTTATAATAGTGGTCGTAGCAATAGCTACAGTAATGCACATAGCACTGATAATCATTGATAGTAGTAATAACGACAGTGGTCGCATTAATAGTTTTCGTAATAACCCTAAGGCTCTAAGGACTCGAAATATAAGGCTTTTGGGCCCGACGACCATACTATACTAGGCTTTTGGGCTATTCTGAGCCTTAGGGTAATAGATCCCGAAGAACCCTGGGCTGTTCATTGCCGGACGAGGTGCCTGGCCCCATCATTCCAACGCAATCAGCTTCAACACAGTCGCCACTTGCTTGGAGATGAGGTAGTTAACAGAGTTCCGGGTCTGGGTTTGTAACGTATACCTACATTGTCGAGAGATGGAATGTATGAATGCACATAGATTTCACAAGCTTGCACTTCAACATCGCGCATCTAAGAATACACTCTTGCAGGTCACGGCATGCCAGTTGACCAACAGCTTTCCCAAACGGCGTAGGTATGTAAATGAGATGTATTTAGGGCTGAGGGGAGCTCCCACATAACCATTGAGGGGCCCAAATATTCACCCTGAACCTTAAACCCTAAACCCTAAACCCTAAACCCCAAACCCTAAACCCTAAACCCCACATAGCTACACGGACCCTTTGGATTTAAGCAGCCAGTAGCCTTGCAGCCAGAGCAGGTGAAGAAACATATCTTGCTTACTAGCTTGAAGCTCTACTCAGGGTTTAGGGTTTCGGGGTTTCGGGGTTTAGGGGTTTAGGGTTTAGGGTTTAGGGACAGGGTTTAGAGGGTTTAGGGTTTAGAGGGTTTAGGGCTTGAATCCCGAAATCCCAAATCCCTTTGCTTACTGGAATACTATTAACCAAGAACTTGTTGTCCTTCTTGGGTGAGTGCATCACTCCAGAAGCCCTGAGCCATAAACCTTACCCTAAGGGTCCAAGGACCCAATAAAAGGGTCCCTTTAAAGGGGTTATAGGGGGATGTATAGGGATATATGGGGATTAACCCAAATAAAAGGGTCCCTTTAAAGGGGTTATAGGGGGATGTATAGGGATATATGGGGATTCTACCCCATTATACCCCATTGTTTGAGTCCTTGGAACCTTAGGGCCAAGATCTAGAAACAGGTCTCATGCTGCTCGCGAGCGCTTTTGTGGCAGCGGTCTTTGACGCTTGCATTTGCACTGGTTGGCCTAAGCATTGGAAGCGAAGGGCTTGACGTTTAGGGAGTCAAATATATATATATATATTGCTCCTTCTGCTGCTACTGGCACCCCAATTACCTACAGTTGTATGGGCTATACCTACTTTTTATTTGGTAATTACTATTGAACTGTAGGTAATTGAGGTTACAGGTAGGGTTTATTGTTGCTTCTTTCACTGCTACTATTACTGGCGAAGGCTGGGATCGGTGTTGCCACCGTATTCCATATGGCAAGCCCCAAAAAGGGATCCTTCTTTTTGGAAAGCTCTATGCCAAAGCGTGATCATATGTGGGTTCGCCTATGAAAGTTTCATACCTATAGTGAAGGCTTACAACCTCAACCCCTTCGGCACCAAAACCCTAAACCCCAAGACCTCAACCCCAAACCCTAAACCCCTCCAGCAATTTTCTCTCCAAAAGTCAACCTTGGAACCCTTGAGCCCTGATATCCTTCCCTAAGGGTCCAAGGAGCCAAATAAAAGGGTTTCAGGGCCCAAATTCTATTAATATTATGTTACACTCCCGGAAACTAACATGGAAACCCAAAAAGGGCCCTATAAAGACTACAGTCCTTCTAAAAGGGGGCTATATGGGTTTCCATGTTAGTTTGGGGGAGTGTATATGGGCCATAAAACCCCATTATTTGGGTCCTTGGACCCTTAGGGATCCCTAAACCCTGTACCCTGAACTTTAGCCCTAGCAACCTCCGCAAGAAATCAGAGCTTACAGAAGGCCTAGCGCCTTTCTGGGTTTGGGGCCCCTAAACCCAAATAGGGTTTTGGATTTTAGGGTTTAGGGTTTTGGGGGGTTTGGGCTACCTAGATATATCCGAAATGCCCTCAAGACTGGCCGTAGGCCCAAAGGTCAGGGGCATGCCTACAGAAAGAAACCCTAGACCCTGCAAAACAGAATACTATTCTTGTTTTCTTACTACAATCATAGTTATTGTTGCTATTAGTACTATGATTACTATTATACATTTGTTTTTATTATTATTATTACTAGAGTAACCCTTGACCCTGTAAAAAGGGTCAAGACACCAAAGTTTAGGTACAGAGCCCTTTTCTTCTAGGCAAGTAGGTTACTCTAAACCCTAGGCCTTCTTTTCCATAGGTTGCTCTAGGTATACCCGAAAGGTTCAAGGACCTAGCTGTCGGGGAGGTCTGAGAAGTATCAAAAGCGGCGTTCAAGCGGTTTAAGGTTTTTTCCATTACTTAGGGTTTGGGGGGTCGTGAGAACCCTAAGCAGTGGCAAGTTTACATGGCTTGAGGGTTTAGGGTCTACATGAGCGGCCAGGGCTCAGGGTCATTGTGACAGATTTGGGTTCTATCGATGCTGCAAGTAACCTATGTGGATTACTTACTGAGCACCTAAGCCTTGAGCCCGACGTAAGACTTAAATCCGGAACCCTAGACCCTAAGTCCTAAACCTTCATGGAGCCTAAACTCTAAAGCCCATGCAAATCCTAGACCCAAAGCCCTTTAGTGCATCAAGTCCTCGTGAATGTGTAGGCCGGGATCAATTTGCAGCATCATCGGACGTCACAGTTCGGTATCTGGGCGGTGGCGCTACTAGATAACTTCTGGGCTTTCGGGGAATTCATGCTTTTGTTTTAAGTATGCGCGCCCTCAATTTAATGCTCTAACCCTAAGTGTCCAAGGACCCACAAAATAGGGAATTAGAGCCAAACTATGGGTATTTGGGGCCCTGAAGCCCTAGTAGTTGAGCCTTTGGCTTCACTTCAGAGTCCCCCTTAGATAGAAGATGGGGTAGATCTTCTTATAATGTATACAACGCAAAATCCATGTTCTATCTACTTAAAGGGGGCTATAACGCTCTAAACTCTATCCCCTAAACCCTAGCCCCTAAACCCTAGCCCCTAAACCCTAAACCCTAAATGCTCTACGCCAACCCTAGCCCAATCAACTTCTGAACCCTTCGATCGGCATCGCAAGAAAAAGATTGGCTCAGCACAAAGCCGCGCCGTCCAAAGAGTGCTCTCCGTGTTTAGGGGTTTAGGGTTAAGGGTTTAGGTGGGTTCCTAACCCACTGGACCAAAATTCTGCACTATGACATTCAGGCTCACTATTACCTTGCGAAAGTTGAACGGGACGTCTACGAATCAAAGTCCGGTCTGATGTATGGTTGTAAGCACTCCAAATCATTAAGGCCTTAGTAAGTAGTACTTGCAGTAGGACCCCAGAAAACATAGAGGAGGTCATATTTCCTTGGGGAGCTGAGACTGTGCTGGGCCCTGAAGACTATACAGTTACAGACTCCCTACTTTCCAGTTTTGGGTTTAGGGTTTGGGGTTTAGGGCTTAGGACGTAGGGTTTATTATAGGTGAATCCTAGAGCACCTGTCTGCGATGGCAAAGATCTCGCCAGTAGTTCCGGAGCCACCCGCCTCACCAGCTCAGCCACTTCACTGCCTCGAGAATTTAGGGCATTTGGGGGTTTAGGGTAATTTAGGGTTTAGGGTTTAGGGTTTGGGGTTATATGGTTTGGGGTTTAGCGTGTAGGATTTGGGTGCACGGATTTAGGAAAGGGGGAATAGTTTAGGTTTGCCTCGTTGTAGGGTTTAGAGTTTACTTGTCGGGTCTTGGCTACTTAGGTCTGCTATATGGGGGATAGCTGGGGTCATTCTAAGGCTCGTAGAGGCTTTCAGCAAAGAGTTTAGAAAATCGGGTACTTACTAAGTCCCCCCGACTTTCCAAGTGGGTTTAGGGTTTACCTGGACACTACAGAACCCACGGTTTAGGGTTTAAAGTTCCTTTTGGGTCGTAAACGGTGGGCTTCGTAGGGGCCACGTAGGGTCCCCTGATTTAACTGAAGCCTTCAGATTGCAATGCTCCGGGCCTTTACCCTAAGTGTTCAAGTTCAAGCGCTTAAATACCAGACCCATGTGGGTTCCCAAACCCTGAACCCTTAACCCTTGCTCGTCTTTTGGACCCAAGGGGCAAGATTATGATTATGGTTTCAAGTGCCTTTGGAGGATAGCAGGTGTGATATGGGTGGTTGTCAAAATTCTGGTCCCTTTTTGGGTACCCTATATATTAGGTGCCGTATTATAATAGGGACCCAAAAAGGGACCGCAAATTCGACAACCACCCATATGTTTCATGCCTAGGCATTTGACCGCACGGCTTGTTTAGGCGATTCAGGAGTTGCAGTTGGGTGCCTTTCAACCCTGAACTGAGAAGCTCTTAGTCCTACACCCGAAACCCTAGGGTTTAGGGTTTCGGGTTTAGGATCCTACACTCTAAACTACACCCTAAAGCCAAAACCCTGAACCCTAAACTCTAAAGCGTAAGCCCTGAATTCCAAGCATCCGCGCATCCTCCAGGCCAAGTCCCCCCCGAAAAGTAGGCATAGGGGAACCCCTTTTGGGTTATAAGTATGAACTATATCCTTAAACCCTGACCCCTAAACCCTATAAACCCTATACTATATCTACATGGACATTGTGGCTACGCAGCAACCCAAGGGTCTCTTGCGACGGATTAGGGTTTAGGGTTTTTCACCCTTGCTGGTGTCCATGGGCCTGAACCAGAAATCCTCAAAACGCCCCTAAACCATAAACCCTTAACCCTAAACCCTTAACCCTAAACCCTAAACTCTAAACCCTAAACCCTCACACGTTGAAAGTTTGAAGTTTTTGACATACCTGAACCCCAAAGGTATGTAGAATAACGGGGTTGAGGGTTTAGGACTTACGGTTTAGGGTTGAGGGCGTTGGTCTACCCGAACCACAAAGGTATGTAGAATGATGGAAAAGAAAATGGAAACTACTATCATGGGCTATATACGGACTACTACAAGAACCCCCAGAGGTACGTAGAATAATGGCTTTTTGGGCTATTGTTCAACGTTTTGGGGCTATGAATTTACGTGCTTTCGTGGTCCAGGAAGGGACTTTCTGCTCAAAACCCTCGACCCTCCCTAAGGGTCCAAGAACCCAAAAAATCGGGTTTTAGGGCCCAAATACCAACTAATATTATAGTATTTGGGCCCTAAAACCCTATTATTTAGGTCCTTGGACCCTAAGGGCCTAGAACCATTCAGCGTGCCCCCAACTCGTACACCTACATCCTGCGGGCCTGTAACAACTGGGCTTGGATTTCGGATCGGCGGCCTGCTCTGCAGAAATGCCTTGAGATGTGAAGTTCCGTACTGTACCATACAAGGCCAGCAGGGTTTAAGGTCTAGGTTAATTTTTTAAGCCCCCACTCTAACCCCTAAGCCCCTGTTCAATGGAGACTGCAATCATTTCCGGGTAATTCCGGTTTTGCTTGGGCCAGCTTAGTTGCCTATGTTTGGAGGGCCCCTTTTCAAGCCTACTTTGTATGTTGAAGCTGCAAGGCATAAAGTTACCCTAGGGGTCCAAGGACCCAAATAATAGGGTTTTAGGGCCCAAATACCATGAATATTAGAGTATTTGGGCGCTAAAACCCAATTATTTGGGTCCTTGGACCCTTAGGGTTAGGTATCCTAAAAAAGGGGTAGGGTATGAGGGGTATGGGCCCCAGGGTTGGTAACTCCCTACACCCTGAACCTCGAACCCTAAACCCTGAACCCCAAAGCATGAACCTCAAACTTAGACCCTAAACCCTGAACCCTGAACCCTAGAAACCCTAAACCCCCTAAACCCTAAACCCTAAACCCCTAACCCCACCGAACATGAGGATGCCGTCCAGCAGTCACGCTCGAATCGAAAGTGGTGTGGGCAGAAGGCGACTGGGATTTACGGTTTAGGAGACCATTGGGTTGCTTGGTTTAGGGCTAAACGCGGAATCTCGGGATTTCTCCACATCCGCATCACATACCCCAAAACACTATGCTCCATATTCTGGGACCTCCAAAAGGGACCCATTTTCGAAAACCCGCATAGAAAGTGTAAGCTTAGGGTAGGAGCAGAGGCTGTTGAGAACTCATTATTTAGGGGCGGTAGACCCTACACCGTAAAATATTTGAATAGTATTTTTATTTGGGGATACTGTGGTGCCCAACACAGAGGTGGTCCTGCGGTCCCGTAGTCCTCCGGTACCGGGCCCCTCCCAACTCCCCCCATGCTTCAGCAGTTTCCAACGTTTTTCCATCCCTTTCACCATTTCATTCATATGTTGAGCATGTTTCTCGTTAACTTTCAGCTGCTTATCATTCCTTTCCTCATGTCTCGTATTTTTTCGTAAGTTCTCATATTTTGCATCATTTTTCATCAATTTTCATTACTTGTTCATAATTTATCGTAAAGGTTCACCACACCCTTTTTCGCCACTATTCATTTCCTCACCTTTCCAGGTTAATGCAGATTATTGCGTTTGCAACTGAGCTCACTAACGCTCCCCTTTCACCCCTCGCCTTTTTTCTTTTTCGGGCCATGCATGCTTGCCATTGTTCATCGTCTTAGCTCATTTCTTTAAATTTCAGTTTGCATGCTTTAGTTGTTGTCCTTCTTTTGACTTTTCATGATGTCATGATAATCAATCATTTCTCAGCATTTCCATGCTTTTTCATCAGTTTCATCAGTTTCCACCAGTCGTCATATTTTTCATCATGTTCATAACTTCCGTGAATGTTCATCAGTGTTCCTCTTGTTACAACCTTTTCCTCATGTTCATCACTGCTCATCATGTTGTGTAGTTTTTCGTCATATATTCAACATGTCACATCATTTGCAGAATTCTACGTATTATGTGTCATCTGATTTCATTAAGTTTCATCATGTTAGTCTTGCGCCAGTTGCCCCAAAAATCCAGCAAATGTCGGCAGTTTTCATTTCTCATTAGTTTGCAGCAGGCTTCATCCATGTTCATCATGTGCCTTGTTTCTTTTGTTGATTTGCATATTGTTTCATAATGTTCCGTAAATGTTCACTATTACTAGTTGTTCAACAGGTTTCGCCGTGCTTCCTCGTTTTCATTGGTCGTCCGTATTCATAATTTCTCATCATCTTCATGAATTTTCACTACTTCTCATCACTTTTCATGTTGCATCACTTTGATCATGTTTAACCATTTGTGCATTTTGTCACCTCTTTTAATCCTTTTCCACAGTTGTTCTACACTTTCGCATTTTTCATCCACTTTCATAATTCTTATGATGTTCATCGCTTCTCGTCGATTTCCATTTCTTCATGTTCGTGTTTTAGATGCTTTCGTTGTTCAGTCTTAATGTGCTCATCATTTTTCATCACGATTCACAATGTTTCGTGTACTTCTTCTGGTTTTTTAATAGTGTTTCAGCAATTTTTGTCATCTATCATAATTTCCAACCCGTTTTCATTATTTCTCATCATGAAAACGAGGCACATTGGTTATTACCTTACCTGTGGTTCCTGAGAGGCTTTGAATCTGGAAACTGCAGGCCCAGCCGCCAAAAAGACAGAAAAAGCAACCAAATTGATGCCGGGCCCTGATTCGGGACCCCTAAGCCCTAAACCCTACACGCTCTAGCCCCTCAAAACCTAAACTCCAGGAACCGTATTAAATCCGAGGACTAATTCCAGCCTGGGGGCATTCATGGGGGCAAACGCGCCAAAAGCCGCGTCGACTCTGGGCCAAAAGACGGATCAGGGTAAAGGATGAAGGGATTTAACTTCAAACCCTAAACCCTACCTAGACCCCCCAAGTACCCTAAAATAGAGTCTGTGTAGCTTCTATTTGGGGATACTTAGGGTCTATAGAGGGTACTTGGGGGGTCTAGGGCTTAGGATTTAGCATTTAGGATTCAGGGTTGACACCTTGAGAGGCCACTGTATCCAGACAAGAAAAGTTATATACCTAAGAATTTGGCATCTTTACCTTTCAGAGGCCTAGGTTACTCTACCTAAACCTTGAACTCTGCAGGGTTTAGGGAGAGGTTCACGCTTTGTAGGCTTCGGTTTGGATATTGTTGCGCGTATGGGTTTGTTTAGGGCTTGGGGTTTAGGGTTTAGCTTTTTTGGGGTTTGTAGTTTTCGGGTTTAAGGTATAAAGGTTTGTCAGAGTCACGCTGCAAAATCTTAAAGATGTACCAAATGCTTGGCTTGTGGGGCCTGCCTGGACCCCAAAAACAGGTAACATAGTAGCCCACATACAACCCAAAATAGCCCAAAGGGCCATTAGTTTACATACTTTTGGTGATGTTTCAGGTCCCTAAACCCTAAACCCTAGGATAGTATGAACCCTAAAGGGCGTTCTGGATGATCCAGCAATCATGCAGTTCGATTCCATATGGGTTGTTCACAAAATTATGGGCCCCATTTGGCTTCAGGTTATATTACAGCACCTGCTTTGGTGCCAAAATGGGACCTTAATTTTGGGAATTTATTGCCCATATAACCATCCATAACCCATAGATTTGCAATCTTTTTTCCCTGAAGGGTTGAAGTCCATGAACAGTACCGGCAATTGGCTTAGGGCTTAGGATTCTAGGTCTATAAAGAATACAACTTTCGGGTCGAAAAGTCGATGAACATGAGCCATTTGGGGCTCTTTGGATTTGTAGGTTTAAGTCTCTGCGCTGAACCCTCTACCCCAAGACATGGTTCTTGAACTTCAGACATTTCTGAACCAAGGATAGCCCCAACTTAGCTTAAGAAATGGTAGATATGTAAAACAAATAGGTACAATGTACTCCGCGTGAGCTCTATGGGAGCTAATGCAGGCGCCTAGATACTTGCAAATACTGCGGTCCTAGATTCATTGTATAAATATGGCGTAAGATACCTCGCCTCAAAATGTCATCTGCAATTATTTTGGCCCCTGCCAAAAACCCCTAAGCGATCCTGTACCTTAAAATCTAAACTCTAAGCCCCGCACCCTAAGCCATAAACCCCAAGCCCTAAGCCCTGAACTCTAAGTTCTGAACCCCAAACCCAATGCCCTGAACCCCAAAACTTGAACCCTAAACCCCAAACCCTAAGCCCTGAACGCTAAGCCCTAACTCCTAAACCCCAAACCCTAAGCCCTAAACCCCAAACCCTAAGCCCTAAACCCCAAACCCTAAGCCCTAAACCTCAAACCCTAAGCCCTGAACCCTAAGCCCTAAACCCGAAACCCCACACCCAAAATCCAAAAATCCTTACATCCCTAGACCCCAAACCCTAAATCCCTGAACCTTCAACCCTACTTGGAGGGTCAGGGAGACTTAGTAAGTAGGTTAATAGCCCCTATAGCCCATTTATCCCCATTATTAACCCACTTACTAAGTCCCCCTGACCCCCCCAAGTAGTAAAAACCAGCTTCTGAGGGCCGGTGAAGGAGGTGGTGGATCCTTCAAGGTTGGTCCAGTGCATCAGAAAGATGAGCACGAGGTTCCCTGACCTTCCAGGGTTTAGGGTTTAGGGTTTAGGGATTTTTGGATTTTGGGTTTAGGGTTTAGGGTTTAGGATTTAGGGTTTAGGATTTAGGGTTTACCCTGAGGTTCCTTGACCTTCCCTAAGGCTCCATGTACCCAAAGAATAGGGTCCCTTTAAAGGGGTTATAGGCAGATATATGGACCTTCCCTAACCCTGAGGCTCAAAATAGCCCAAAAGCCTTGTATAGTAGGGTCTTTGGGCCCAAAAGCCTGAAATTATGAGTCCTTAGAGCCTTAGGGTAAGGGTCCATGTACCCAAATAATCGGGTCCCTTTAAAGGGGTTATAGGCGGATATATAGGGACTAATAAGGGTCCAAGGACCCGAATAATGGGGTTTCAGGGCCCAAATACCATGAACATTAAAGTCTTTGGGCCCGAAAACCCGATTGTTCGAGTGCTTGGACCCTCATAAAGTCCCCACATATCCTTATAGATCCCCCATAGAACCCCTCTAAGGGACCCTATTATTTGGGTTCAGAGTTCAGGCCCTGTGCATAAGAAAGATGGCAACCAGATGCCTTGACCTTTCACTTAATGGCTACTATCAGGGAATGGAAGAGAGAACATTGAAACTACTACAGGATTTAGGATTCGAACGGAGGGCCGGCTCACTCTAGTAGTCCCCATACAAAGAATGGTTTCCATTGCCCTTTTCTTGCCTTCGGTCTCTACTAACAGCCAGCAGCAGCTCCCAATTTAGAGTTAAAAGGGTCTTGGGCTTCAGGTAGCGGGAAGACATGGGTCGAATAGGTGAGGGGGTTTAGGCTTGGGAGGATTTTCGGATTCGGTTTAGGGTTTAGGGCTTCACGATTTGGAGAGCTTATTGGTGAGTCCTCCAGCAGACCGAAAATGGAATCACTTTGAAAGCAGGAGTCTAGGTGATGCCATGATTTTTGGTTCTGGGAACTTGTGCTAGGTACTCATACTTGAGTTATAACCCTACTTATCGTTGGGTGCTTCGTATAAGGCCATTTAGGGGGAGCGGAAGTAGGCGTGGAACCCACGTAGAAGCAATTACTATGTCCAATGAACACAAGAAGGGGAAATATAACGAGGCGGTGCCACGCCCCATGCTTAGGGTTCACCCCACCTCATTCGCCCTATTCCCTTTTTGAGGGTACATTTTTTTGTACGGAGATAACTATGGTATCCTAAAACGGGTAGGGCACAAGTGCCTGGTAAATCCTAAACTCTAAACCCTATACCCTAAACCGTACAGTTCTTCGAAGGGTCAGGGACAGAAGATTTCGCTGTGAGAAGCGTAGCGCGTACGTGGGCAGTTGGTAAATTCATTTACCACATAATGGGTTCCTTTAAAGCGGCTATTGGGGATCTATAGGGATATGTAGGGATATGCAGGGTTAAGGGTCCAAGGGCTCAAACAATGGGGCTTTAGGGCCCAAATGCTATAATACTCTGAATGGTATTTGGCACCTAAACCCTAAACCCTTAACCCTATTTGGTTCCTTGGACCCTTAGGGTCAGGCTGTAGGCTTGAGGTTTTTCATCCTGCCACCGTTCACAGGGCCATCTTAGTATCCCGAAGTGGAACGCAAATTGCCCATTGTATTCCTGGGTTCTTCGTGAGCAACATTTTACACTTTTATGTATACCTGGGCCCAATATAGATGAAACATGATCATTTTCTAATAGGATTTCAACAAGAACCGATTCAATCAGGACTGTCAGGCCGTCAAAGTTTCAGCTAGGTACGCTTGAACAAAGTCGTTGGTGAATATGTTTCTTTACTCTGCCAAGGCCCAATGAGGGAACTAAGCGAACACATTGATTCGGGTCCCAATGAGGAACCACTCTTGAGACTCACTCCAATAAAGCTATGAGGGCAACAAGGGGTACTTGAAGGTACCCCTAGGGTCAATCATGGGCTGGTTTCATGGCCTTTATAAGTAGACATGCTAAGTCCACTTGACCCTCCAGGTAGTGTTCGTGGTGTTCGCTGCTGATACCGATGCATTTTACATATGTACAGTATAACACTGGCCCCAAACCATAGTCTCTGAAGTCTAACCTAAGGGCCCAGGACTCAAATCAATCGGTTTTAGTACCCAAATACTATACCCTGAATGGTATTCATACAGTATTAGGGTCCTTGGACCTTTAGTGTACAGGCCATTTAAACTTCCACTCTGTTTAGCCTGGCTTGCGTGACTTTGAGAAGAGCACGCAATAACTGCCATCCGGCCAAGCCACCCCCACAACTCCATATGAGCTACAGTCTAAACTCCGGGGTTATCTGGGGCTTAGGGTTTAGGGTATACTCTAGACTCCTTAAAGGGGGTTACATAGGGTCTAGGATATCCTTTAAAAGAAATTGTCTATGGTTTGTGGTTTAGGCTGTTGGGTCTAAAGTCCTTAGAGGGGTTTAGACTATAGCTCATATACAGAAATCTGAGAAGGAGCGCGAAACCCTAAGACCTTACACTGAACACAACCCTGGCGTTTAAAACCTTACACTACCTAGACCCTCCATCTACCCTTTATTTAGGCCTAAGTACGTACTGTACGGGGCCATGTATCCCCAGTCAAGCGTACTAGGAGGGTCCTGGCAAACACTGAGCCCCTGGACTTCTTGGAATCCCCCGAACCACCTTCAGGCGCTTTGCCTTGATATTGCATCCTGAACAGTTCTACCCTACAGGCTCAACTCTAAACCCTAAACACTTATAGTCCCCCTTAAGTAGATAAAATATGGGGTATAAGGAGATCTTATTATAAAATACCCAAAACCATATTCTACCTACTTAAGGGCGACTATAAACCCTAAACCCCAAACCCTGAACCCCAAACCGTAAACGCTAAACGCAAAAACCCCAGGTCAGCGACGTTCTCATCTTCAGACAACTGCTAAAGCGCAAGGCACCTTGGTCTGTTCTTTACCTTAAGGATCCAAGGACCAAAATAGGGTTTAGGGTCCAAGGACCCTAGAATTAAGGTTTTAGGTACAATACCAATGAGGGTATCGTATTTGGGATTTAAAGCCCCACTTGTTTGAGTCATTGCACCCGTACGGTTATTCTGTGGGTCCAGCACCGGCCATTTAAAGACCAAAATCTATGTACACAAGCCCAGGGAATTGTGGGAAGAAAAGCCTACGTGGGAATCATTCAAGATTTCGTCCATCCCTAAAACAAGATCAAGATACAAGAAATTAGGAACAAGATGTCCCCCCAAAATCCCAAACCGTAAGGTACCTTGGTGCCTGCAAGTAAGCCCTCAGCTTTCAAGAAAGTAAGTCCCAGGCGTAGCAATAGCTTGCCAATCTTTCAGGGTTTAGCGTTTAAGGGGGAGGGTTTTTGGGCTTCAGGGTTTTAGGTTCTAGGGGTTTAGGGTTCTAGGGTTTTAGGGTTCTAGGGCTAGGGTTTTAGGGTTCTGGGGGTTCAGGGTTCTAGTGTTTTAGGTGTTTTTGCGATATTGATGGTTATGGTTGAGGGATTTAGGGGTTTTGGGGGTTGAGGGTTTCAGGGTTGAGGTCTCTAGGGGTTTTAGGGGTTGAGGGTTTTAGGGTTTTAGGGTTGAGGGTTGGGGGGGTTAGGGGTTTAGGGTTGAGGTATTTAGGGTTTTGAGGATTGTCGTTTTTAGGGGCTTAGGGTTTCGGGGTTAGGGTTCAGGGTTGAGGGTCTAAGGGGTTAAGGGTTGAGTGTTTGGAGATCTCTCCAAAACACATCTGTCACTTTTTGGGGGTCCCCACAACAAGGAGCATGGTAGATTGGGGCATATACGGGGCCCCCTGAAAACCTTTACCCTAGACCGCTTGAACTGTCACCTGGTCCCTCCATTGTAATCCCTAAGGGTCTAAGGACGCAAATAACAGGGCTTTAGGGCCCAAATACCACTTATATTAGAATATTTGGACCCTAAAACCCTATTATTTGGGGCCTTCGACCTTCAGGGAATGCCTTTAGGGTTCAGTTATGTGTACAGAAACCCACCATTTGAGGTGAGGTGAAGCGAGGTGAGGCTTAGGGTTTGAGGTCCTAACCCAGAGGGTCCATGTACCCAATAATCAGGTACTTGGGATCTTGGTAATAGGGATTATAGTGCAGGTTTTGGGTAAGTATATGATTATTGGGTACTTGGACCCTTAGGGAATGATACCAAACCACCACGGGGAATTACTTTGGAGGGTCCAGTTTCACCCCTATAAGCCCTAAACCCTACTTGGGAGTGCAAAATCGTGCAAGATGTCCGCCCTCCACTGCAAAGCAGCTTAAGGCGTCTTATGCCGCCTTAAGCCTGAAACCCAGAAACTTGGACCAACCTTTACCCTAAGGCTCAAAATAGCCCGAAAGCCTTGTATAGTATGGTCTTTGGGCACAAACGCCTTGTATTTTAAGTCCTTAGAGCCTGAGGGTTATACCTCTAGAAAACGGCGCGTAGTACCTCATATGTTGGTATATTTGCTTTCTTTGAGGGCACAAGGTTACTTTAGCTAAGCAGGCTAAGTGTAAAGCCTAGCACACGTTCAGGCGAGCTACTATGCGGAGACCATGCATAAGCTTATGTACTTGTAGGTTCATGGATAAGTAACTACGTATGACTGAACTTAGCCCAGTTCATTGTTCAAGTAAGGCCATTTACCGGGAGTATAGCTAGGGGTTGATCCCAGTACTACATGGTCACAAAGTCCTGCGGACCTTGCAGTACCACATACGTACATAACTCCTAAGAACTGTGCCGAACCCTAAACCCTACACCCCGAACCCCTACACTTTAAACCTTAAACCCTACCCCCTAAACCGCAAACCCTAAACCTTAAACCCTCCTAACCCTACATGAGCTATAGTCTAAATTCCTTAAGGGGGTATTATATAGGGGACTACTATGGGGCTTTTTAAGGGGGATGCTAGGAGTTTAGACTATAGCTCACATAACCCCTTAGACCGGTACACGCTGCCACCAACCAAGCCTGGGCTGTTGGGCTGCAGACTGCAGGAGACAGCCCAGCAGATCCAGGGTACATATGAGCCATAATCTAAACTCCTTACAGGGGGGTTATATAGGGATTATATAGGGGACTGCTATAGGGGTTATTAAGGGGGATACTAGGAGTTTAGACTGTAGCTCATATATAGGGTTTAGGGTTCCGTCTAAACTCCTCAGAGGGGGTTATATAGGGTATTCCGTTTAGGATTCAGTCTCAGCTCCTTAAGAGCGAGGTTATATGGGGTTTTAGGGTTGAGGGTATAGTCTAAACTTCTTAAGGTGGTTATGAAGGGCTTAAGGTTTGGGGTTTAGGGTCTAAACTCATTAAGGACGGTTACATGAGGGATTACATATAAGGGTATGAAGGGGGATACGAGAAGTCTAGAGTATGGATCATATAGGGCCTTCACCAAACGCCCATAGTTCCCACCTGACATAAGACCCTAAACCAAACCTCTAACCCCTCAACCCTGATATCAAACCCCGAAGCCTTGAAATCCTACTTAAACCCCTCAAACCCTTCCACCCTAAACTTGTAAACCCTTAAACCCTAAACCTTAAAAGAGCAGTGTCAGGTGACCTGGGTGTTGGTGACAGCACTTGTGGTACTGCTTTGCTATCTCCTGGTGCACCCAACACTCTGTTCAGATCTCCCTTTGCGCCTGGGTTTTAGGGTTCAGGGTCTCGGGTTTTAGGGTTTCGGGTTTTGGGGTTCAGATTTGAGGTTTTTGGGTTGTTGGGTTTAAGGTTTAGGCGTTTAGGTTTTGAGGGCTTTAGCATTTAAACCAGGCTTTAGCGCTGATTTTTTATTGGACAACATGCCACTTTTTGTTGTATACCTGAACCTAATACAGAACTCAAAACCCGAAACAATGTCGATGATGAGTTTTCATACTAGTTCAAGAGTATTTCAATCAAGGTGCGAGGAGCAGCGCCACAGCACGGACGATGCTGGGATTAGGGTGTAGGTGCGTGTCAAGCCCTAAGCCGTAAACCCTTAAATGTTAAATCTTAAACCCTGACATAAACCCTGAACCCTAAACCCTGAACCCTAAACCCTAAACCCCAAACCCTAAACCCTAAACCCTAAACCCTAAACCTTACGCCCTTAACCCTCAACCCTAAACCCTAAACCCTGTATGCGGCTTCGAGTTGATCCTTTTTTAGGGTTCATGCAGCTCAGTAAGTAGATCTGGGCCTTCCGAAAAGTAGGGTTTCCCCAATTTAGGGGTACCTCTACAGGGTTATATAGGGTTTTGGGTTCAGGGTTTCCCAAAATTGAGGGTACCCTTTTCGGGGTCCTAATGCTAAGAATTGTCGTATTTTGCCGTCTATGTTGGGGTCTCCCTATTTAGGGAAACTACCGTATAACGGGCCTAAGAAACCTACGTCAGGTTTCTTATACTTAGGCTTACTTAGACTCGCTAACTCCCATGAAACCCCGACCCTACACCCTGAACTGTAAAAACGTAGTTTACGAAGGATACAGTTACCCTAAGCCCTAAACCCTAAACCCTAAAGTCCCATGAAGCTGAGAGAGGCAAACCCAGAATTGATTGAAACTACTGAGTCACAAGTGGATATCATCACCCTGCGTGACTTCAACTTCCCCTAAGGGTCCAAGTACCTAATGATTATATACTTCCCCAAAACCTGTACCAAAATTACTATTACCCCAAATCCCAAGTACTTAGATATTGGGTACTTGGACCCTTAGGGTTCAACTTTGACAAACTACAACAACATACTTCACCAGGCAAAGGTAATGTTGGCTCATCAGGGGTAGGTTTGAACATGCTGGTTTTTTGTTTGTCATTTTCATTCTGCCTTACCCACGTATGACCCCTTTAAGGCCACATGTTTAATAGGCCCCCAACCAAGCCTACCCTAGTCGTTTTGGTTTTCAAATATTAAGCGCGGTGCGGCGATACTAAGGCCAGCGTTAGGCCCCACGTTTTTTGGTTTAAAATCACATTCGGGACTTGAGGATTATAGAAGTCTCTTGTAAGCCCTAAACACTATATATCTGAATCGTTCCCTAATTAAGTGGAGCCGTCGGATTATTGGGTCTTTCTTCAGGAATAGTAAGGCTGCGTAGAAACCCCTCCCTGCATTCAAGTAGCGCAGCCTCTAATCCTTGAGCCCTAAACCTCCGAAAACCTTGTCCCCACCTAGGACTTGCGGGTCTTCAACATAATCTTCGCGGCAGCTCTATCGGCCGTGCTGTTGCACGAGCTGGCTTCAGTGATTTTGACTTACAGAAGCTTTGGCCCGGTTGATAGCTTCGGGGTGGTCGGTGATTAGAGATTGACCTGACTATAACTGAGGTTCACCCTACCCTAGGGGTCCAAGGACCCAAATAATAAGGTAACAGGGCGCAAATATTTTAATAATAATAATAATGGTATCTGTGCCCTAAAACCCTATTATTTGGGTCCTTGGACCCTTAGGGTAAGTGCCCATCCAAGGGGTCACATCCAAAGCGCAAGGATAGCTATATCGTATAAACTTAGGCCCCAAGATACCCAAAGTATATGGGTGGGGATACTAGCCCAAACCATTCCACATAATCACTCCTAGTATAGGACCCCTAGTTAATACCATATACCGTCATATACCTAGACCTTCCATCTGCCCTTGATTTAGGCCTAATTACCTACTATTAGGGGCCATTTAAGCCCAATGAAGGGTACTAGGGGGGTCCTTGTATGGGACCCCTACTTAATACGATATAGGTACTTCGGATTCTTTCCCCAAGGCTCCAAGGACCCAAATAACAGGGTTGTCCCTTGGGGTAGTTTTGGACCCCTACTTAATACCATGTAGGTAGTTTGGATTCTTTGTTTTGATTGTAAACGCTACCAACCCCCCCCCCCCCCCCCCCTCGCCTGTTGGGGTGCGGAGAAACTCCTCGCGGAACACATTTGGGAGGGCGTTTTAGGACGATATACCTACACGGACGCTTTGCTCGGGATAGCCTAGACGTCCAGGTCGAGATAGATACTAGGTACCGTGAACTTCCAGATGTAAACATGCCAGAATTGTGTTGAAGGTCCTGATAAGCCCTAAGGGTCCAAGGACCCAAAGAATAGGGTTTTAGGGTCCAAATACTTTAATATGTGTGGTATTTGGGCCCTAAAGCCCTATTATTTGGGTCCTTGGCCCCTTAGGGACGGTAGCACTCAACTCCTTGGAGTAGCCCGCAGCGGGTTTCCAAAACAGAGGTCTGTTTCGCCCCCGAACTTAACAGAGTCCATATCCCTGAGGCTCAAAATAGCCCAAAAGCCTTGTATAGTAGGGTCTTTGGGACCAAAAGCCTTATATTATGAGTCCTTAGAGCCTTAGGGTATTATATGGACCCTGGCAGAGTGAGACAGATTCTGGAGATCCCCAGATGCCTGGAGATGCTGCTTGATTGTGGGAGTCAGCTTATGCTTTAAGCTTTCAAACCCTAAGCCCGAATCCCTCACCCTTACCTAGACCCTCCAATGTAGTTCCTTTTTGGGTTTGGTATGGTTTTTTGCTTAGGACTCTTATTAGGACTACCAAAAAGGTACGACATTGGAGGTTCTAGGTAAGTCTTAAACCCCAACCCTAGCCCGAAACTCAGGAACTGCGAAGAAGGCACTCAACCTCATCCCCAACATCCGGGAATCCCTCGTTCCTTCCATGCTGCTGTGCACAAGCTTTGCGGTCCTTTTGATCGACACTTGGCTGCCCGAAACCCGGAGTCCAAAGCCACAAACGCCAAAGTCCCGAGTCCCAAGCCCTAAACCCCTAAACCCTAAACCCTAGGGCTGCCATATACCTAATATGAACCTCAAGCGACCCTTTACCCTAGGAAGAGTCATACTCCGTGCGTCCTACATCTACAGGTGACCCCTGAACTGCGATTCCGAGCATGAGACTGAAATTCCCCGCACGTAAGGGTTTAAGGTTTAGCGTTTAGGATTTACGGTTTAGGGTTTAGAGTTTAGGGTTTAGGGCTTAAGGTTTCGGGTTTAGGGTTGAAGGTTCAGGGCTTAGGGTCTAGGAGATTTGGCGAACAAGGGTGTAGGGACCAAGCCGCGGATCCTGGACTTTTAGGATTCATAAAGCCCTATAATCTAAGGGTACAAGGACCCAAATAATAGGGCTTTGGGGCCCAAATACATTTAGTATTATAGTAGTTGGGCCCTAAAGCCCTATTACTTGAGCCCTGGGACCCTTAGGGTAAGCCCTAAACCTGGAATTCTGAACCTCAAGCTGTAGGTGTAGTTACTTGCCAGCACTCAGGGTGTAGGTTTTAGGTGTCTTACGAGGATTTGGCGCGCAGGGTCAGGATAGAAGTATACCTAGACCCTAAACCCTAAGCGCTATACGAACCTGAGAGCCTATTCTGCTACTTACCCTCTGCCAGCGTCAGTCAAACCGGAACTGACAACCTTAAACCCAGTTTAGGCTTTCGGGTTTTGGGTTTGTTTAGGGTTCAGGGTTCAGGGTTTCGGGTTAACAGTTCGAGTGGCTTCAGGGACAGCGGGGAAGTGAATATAGGTACCACTAGAGACTGTAGCGGATCATCTCTCGATTTTCAGCGGAAGCAACCCGAAACTCCAAATCCCTTAAGCGTCAGTCAGACGAAGGAAAACGTTGTCTTCTTGGTGGGGAGCAAAACCTGGTTCGCGCATGCGGCTTCCGTTGACAACCCTGATCTTGATGGCCGACCAGTGTACACGGTCTTCTATGCCGTGCCTGGCACAACTTAGAATTCCCCTAAACCTTAAGCTTTAGGGCTTAGGGTTTTGGTTGTTTTTTGGGCTTGGTTTCCCAGGGTATCTGGCAACGCTTCTATTCGCTACCGCTCAGGAGTGGGTTCTGGCACTTGCTAAAACCCTAAAATTCCAAATCAAAACCCCTCAACTCATAACTACCCTGGTTCCCAAGACAAGGACCCTACGACTCCCCAAACCCTATCAAACCTCAACCCAAGGAGTGGCTCATCAACGTTCCAATTCTTCTCCTCCTCGCGGGCAAGTACTCTCTCAACCGTCCAGGACTTCTGATCTGTAGGGGTTAGTAGGGTTGGGGGGCCTACATTAGGATAATGGAAAATGAAATGGAAACTACTATTTAGGGTTTAGGGTGTACCTTAGACCCCAAAAGGCCTTCAGTTTTAGGAGCCTATGGTATAATTCTTTATATGAAATCCTATAGGAATATGGTAGGAATATACCTACCAGTGTCCTTATATTCTGTCATATTCTGATATTCCTACTACATTCTTGGGGTTCCCTGTTTGAGGTTCCCATTAGCGTCCCTGTAGATTACCCTCAAGGGTTTAGGCCTTAGGGTTTGCAACTCTGGTGTGCGCCCCGCACAACTAATCTTGGGATCCCCATATACTGGGTGTGCGGGGGCCATAGTAGCCTCACGATTTAATATTAACTCGTGAAACTCTAGGCAGGGATCATCGTGTGTTGAGGTCTGAGGAAGTGGAGCAGTCAGGGTTTCGGGTGTGCGTTTTAGGGTTTCTGGACGGAGCCGAGTCTCTTTATAGCTACCTTTGCAGCTGCCATGTGTCTGCTTATGCTGAGGTGCAGTGACCTGTTCCGTGCGGGGTTAGAAGGGTTTTGGGTTTTGGGTTCTGGAAACCTTGACTTGCATCTATCAGCCAGTATCCAGGGTTCGATTGGAAGTTCAAACCACAAACCGCGCCATATTCCTGAAGGAGCCCACTCCTTGTCTCAGACGTTTTTGTTGGGTTTATAGGGTTTATAGGGCTTAGGGAGAAGCCATTGAGCTTAGGGTATTTCAGACCTAGAGCCCCAATATTCTGCTACGCGGGCCCTTAGGGTTTTTTGTTGCTGCAGACGGATGACGAAAGCTTAAGCCCTACACAGCCAGCTGTATGGCCCAAGGGTGGGGATTAGGGTTTAGGGTTGTGTGTTGAAATTAGGTTTTAGGATTTAGGGTTTAAGGTTGAGGGTTTTTGGATGGTGGGTTTAGTTTGGGTTTGGGGTTCAGGTTTTAATGTTTTAGGAGAGGTAGGTTCCCAAGCAAGTGCCTAGAGGTTCCAGGTGCCCAACGGTCACGTACTTGGAATTTGGGAGTAGCAATCCCTAAGGGTCGAAGGACCCAAATAATGGGGTTTTAGAGCCCAAATACTATAATATTAATGGTATTTGGGCCCTAAACCCTCATTATTTAAGTCCCTAAACCCTAAACCCTGGACCCTTTGGGAATACGAGTATATAATTCGAGACTGCGTGGAGCCTTCGGAGCACCCTGCAAGAAAGCATCGACGGCAGAGAAACAGCAGGCTCGCCATTTACCGGGTTTAGGGTTTAGGGTTTAGGGTCCCTGCACTCTAAAACGTAACTCCTGCAGCCCTAAACCCTATAACCCTGTGATTCTTTTGGCATCCTCCCCTCTGGGTCACTCTCCCAGGGTTTCGGGCTTAGGGTATCGGGTTTAGGATAGGGTTCCCAAAGGGTCCAAGGAGTCAAATAATAGGGTTTTAGAGCCCGAAAACCATAACATTAATGGCGTGTGGGCCCTTGGACCCTCAGGGGTTTAGGGGTTGAGGGTATAGGGTTTGTGGTTTCGGGGAGAGGGTTTAGGATTTTGGGTTTGGGGCTTACCTGGGTAGCCCAACAACCAGAAAGACAAATGCTTGCCCCGAGAACAACCACTTCCTAGGTAAGGACCCTAATGTAGACCCATGACTGGGGGTTTTTAGGGATTATATAAGGATTACCTAAAAGAAAAAGGAAACTACTATTTAGGTTTGAGGGGCCCATGATTGATAAATGAAACCCTCTCAAACTAGATACCTCAATGTAGCAACAGCATGTGTAGCTAAAACATATTATGATAGAACAACATTTTTGCACATCTAGCATCATACATACATGTATTATTTATATACATATGCACGTATTTGGCTGGTGATCGTTCTGTGGCACAGGGGCTGGGGGAGGGGGGGGCACCAAAGTAATTTTCCAGGGGTGCACATACCAAGTACTACGTAAACAACTTCATTCTATGGGTTATGTTGGTTGTTTAACGCGGAGGACTACAAACAGCCGAGCCATTGGTATTGACAAACGTCTACATGACCTTGGCGTGGATCGCAAATTTCATCGCAAGTGCGCCAATCCGGTATATTGTTGTGGCTGCTTGGTACGTGGCATTGGGTGAAAGTACTTGCCACAGTAATGCCTGATGCATACTGTTCTGTAACTGGTGGTCTTCAAGCCCTAAACCCCAGGCGTTCCCTAAACCCCGTAATTACACCCTGGACCCTGTAAACCTTAGGCGCTAAACACTAGAGCTGTCCTGCTTGTATTCCTTTAAGGTTTAGGGTTTTAGCGGTTTAGGGTTTAGGGATTAGGGTTACTTCTCGTTTTCTATTCAGGAATTTTCTTGAAAGATAAGCAGGTGCAGGTACTTCCATACATTCGGTTTTTGTGTTCAGTGTATCTAGGTGGCTGAGTACATTGTAGGCCCACGGTCATTTCTAAGTGTGCTCATCACTTGTAAGACACCGAAGCCGGGTAATCACCTGAGCCATCCCCACGCTACACCCCACTTACAGATGCATGCGGTTTAGGGTTTATGGTTTAGGGTCGGCCCTCCAATTCAACACACCCTCAATCCTGAGCACCTAAGCCCCTTAACCCTAACTGGAGTAACATTCATACACCGAAAGCAGCTCAATATACATCTTGGTAGGACCTTGAACCCCAAACTTGTTACCCCCAATTCCTAAAAGGCAAACCCTACACCCCAGACCCTACACACTAAACCTGTCAACCAACTCACGGACGATTTCCCCTAAGGGTGCAAGGACCGGGCCCAATTATCAATAGTATTCTAGTATTTGGGCCCTGAAGCCCTTTATTTGAGCCCTTGGATTCTTAAAAGGGAATACATCCTATACAGCTGGAACGAGTTGTTCTCGATCTTTAGGGTCTAGGGTTATGTTTTTACGGTCTAATATGCGCTTTGTTTTCGGCGCACGGTTTCCCAGCAGTTGTCCTTCCCCCAGGGTCTGTGCACTTAATGTTCATGATTTAGGGTTAAGGGGGTTAGGGTTTTGGGGCAGGTGTGTTCCCCAAATCTATAGTCCCCCCTAAGTAGATAGAGTAGGGCTTAGGGTATACTACTATAGAAAGATCCCTGTATAGTCCATATTCTATCTACTTAAGGGGGACTATAAGCTGGAACCGAAATTTTAAGCGTTCTTCTTGGACTTTGGGGTGGGTGTTTCTGGCAAACCCTAAACCATGTCCCCCACCCTCCCATGTTCCGCTCAACTCGCCCTAGCTAGGCGGTGTAGGGTTCAGGGACTAGCTTTCAGAATCCAAATACTGTGAATTCAGGAGCAAGTAGCATTCAGCATCCCCAAATAGTCCTAATTCAGGGGGAAAGTAGGGCTGATAACAAGGAGAACCCATAAACCCTAAACCCTGAACCCATGGAACCCTAAACTCAAGATCCTTGAGCCTAGGTTGTCTCTTTCTTGATGTACTTCAAGGCCTCGTGGGACATGTTCCTTTGGGTGAAGCATTGGAAGCAAGATAACCCAGACTCCCAGCAACATCTCGGAGTTTCGGGGTTTAGGGTTTAGGATTTAGGATTTAGGGTTTAGGGCTTAGTATTTAGGGTTTAGGGCTTAGCACTTAGGGTTTAGGGTTTAGGATTTAGGATTTAGGGTTTTCGGTTTAGTATTTAGGGTTTAGGGTTTAGGACTTAGGGTTTAGGGTTTAGAGTTTAGGATGGTTTAGGGTTTAGGATAGAGCTGCTTTTCTTTAGAGTGACTTTTGAAGATGAAGCAGCAGCAGGTAATGCTCAGAACTTTGGTAGAATGCCGCCTGCTAGTTTTGTGGTTCCTAGACTAGCAATCAGCAGCAGCGTACGCAAATTCCCACAGAATCTACTAAGCAGCGTTGCGGAACAGTAGCCAAATACGCATATCTTTGAGGAAGCATTCCAGTTCTAGTTCTAGATAGCTCTAGCCAGGCTTTCACGGTTGTGCCCTGTAGTCCTGAGCGTTTATATGTTGTGGATTGTCCCGGCTAGAAAAATAGGAAGCCAAAGAGTGCAGGAGTTTAGGGTTTAGGGATTAGGGTAGCCGCTAATCCCATTACCTTCTGTCACCCCTTTACGATCCTTATACATATATACCCCGATATAACCGGGTAGCTCCCATATTCCCACCCCATGACCTACAAAGGTCCCCATTAAGGGTCTCTCCATAAACCCTAAACCCAAAAAGATTGAACCCACAAGCTTAGCCCGAAAACTTTAAACCCAAAACCCTAAACCCTGAACCGTAAACCCTGAACCGTAAACCCTGAACCCTAAACCATAAACCCCAAACCCTACCAAAAACCTAAACCCTGAACCCCTGACTTCCTTAGGATGGTCAACTCCTCGGGCGGCCAATCCTTGCCATCATGCTGGCGATCTGGCACAGGGGTGGTTTAGGGTTTAGAGGTTAGGGTTAAGTATTGGGTTTAGGGTTCAGGGTTCGATTTCTATGAGGGATTTAAAGGCTCAGGGTGCAGAGACCAAACCCGTTTTGCGGCACAGTTGTCTTAGGGATTTGGGGTTTTGAGAATCAGGATTCTGAATGTGGGGCTTACTTACTGGTTCTCAGTACTTAGGAGAAAACGGAATGTAATCCTTTTCTCTAATCCCAATAGAATATACTCCCATATTCCCTACTAAGACCCAATAAGCTTACGTTTAGGGATTTAGTTGATTTAGGGTCCAGGCGTTAGGGTTCCGCTGCTGAAAGGACTTTGTATGTGTCGTGCTCGCCCATTTGGGAGCTGTTGTTGGAAGAGTTTCGGGTTTGGGGATTAGGGTTTTGGGTTGGGGGATTAGGGCTTGTTTTTTTGCTTACAGTCCAGGGGAGGATTTTAATTACCAAGATCTGTAACAAGGACCCTATATTGCTGTAATATGGCTATCATGTACGGTTTTAATTTCAGGGGTTCCTGTAATTACAATCCATGTAGTAGTATTTCCAAAGCTGGGTGAGGCAAGACAGACTAAGAACGCAGAATCGTGACCATCTATACCTCCAAAAAGAGACCGCAAATTTCCTCACACGCCGGGCTTTCCTGAGGACAAGAGCAAGTTCCAGACTCAGACGAAGAAGGGATCAGAAGGTGCAGTGTGATGAGCAATTTAGTATAGCATCCTACACAGTTAGAAATGTGAGATACAAGTTATAAAGAAGAACCAAATGGAGAACGACATGGGACCTGAAATGCGAACTGGGCTTCTGTCAAAATCCTTGTATAACTATGGCACAGCCATCACCTTCCTAAATTAGGTGATTGTGTTCGGCATCTACGGACTGGTCTACTTGGGGAGGATGCACGGAACTTTGGCTTGAACTGTTTTTGGGTCTAAGGGTCCAGGGGTTAGGAGCTTAGAGTTTAAGGTCCATGCACGTGTAGAGTATGTAGTCAGGGCCAAAGGATGTTTCATATAGTTCAGTATACTATGTAGATTTCGGGACCTGATGGGTAAAGCAACATGGCATAGCCCGCACATGAGGTTGGCTCAAAGTTTTGTCCCATAAGTGGATTGAGGGTCTCGGATTTCGGTTCCAAGTATTTGATATCTTCATGGTACCACGGCCTATGAAACTTGAGCCTATGTCGCCTCTAAACCTTACGAGGTTTAGGGTTAGGGTAAGGGTGCAGGCACAGGGTCATTGAATAGTGGTTTCGGTCAGGGTTTGCAGCTCGTAACCCGCGTGACGGTCCAAGCATCCGATTTTTTTTCCTAAATCATTCCCATATGAGTATTGAACACTTGGACCCCTCAATCTGAAATTAGATGCTCTAAAGTGCCTGAATCCCTACACTTGGAAGCCTAGTCTCAGGGTCCAATTACCCAATGCTCCATACCGGATTCGGGCGATTAGTCGGGATCTGCTGCCATGAGTGAGCTGCCCTCATACTCCAGCGGTCCAATGAAAAGCTTACGGTTCTCACAGAGGGGGTCCAAGTACCCAATACGACCCCCCCCTCTACAAGGGCTTGTAGGGATTCTAGAGCAGTAGAGCCCTAAACCCTAAACCCCCAACCCTATAGTCCGCGTTTAGTAGGTAGATTCTGGCTTTAGGTATAGGGGTTGTAGGGGTTATATTGGGATAATGGAGAAGAACATGGAAATTACTCTTTAGGGTTTAGGGCTTATAACCCCCCCTAAAGTAGATAGACAATGGCTTTGGGCATATTAGAATAAGATCCCCACATACCCCATATTCTATCTACTTAAGGCGGACTATACCCTAACCCTAAACCTTAATCCCTAATATAAACCTTGAGAAGAGGTTGTAGGGATCTAGAGCAGTACATGGTGAGCGATCTGACCACGAGATGCAGGGTATCTATACGAAGATAGGGGGTGGAGGGTCCAAGCACTGAACTTCGGGTAGGGTTTAGGGCTGGTTATATAGGTTTTTATAGGGTTAGATAGGGGTTATATAGGGTCATATAGGGTTATATAAGGGTTAGATAGGGGTTATATAGGGTCATATAGGGTTACATATGTAAGGGTTATATAGGGGTAGGGTTTGGGGAGGGTACTTGGAGGGTCATGGGGACTTAGTAAGTGGGGTAAGATTGAGGATAACTGGGGTTATTATATGGCTTATAGGGGTTATTACCCTGCTTACTAAGTCCCCATGACTCTCCAAGTAGGGCGTAGGGTTTGGCGCTTAAGTTTTTTTCAGTGTTTGAGGTTTAAGCTCTGGGGATTGGAGTTTAGGGTTTCAGGTTCTAATTAGGGTCGAGGGGACAAGTAATCTACTCCCCTCACCCGACTCCCTGTAATGAGCACCCGCGCCCCGTGCCAATGTAGTACCGTTGTATGACAGCCCTAAACCCTAAGCCCTATTAGCAGGAGGAGATGATTAATTGTAGTATAGGTTTTGTCAAAGAATAGAAATGTTGAGTATTCCCGCAAAAGGTTGAGTATCCCTAAGGGTCCAATTTAGGGTATAGGGTTCAGGGTATAGGGTTAGTAAAGGGTTCCCAAACTGGGTTGCCCTAAGGGCCCAAGGATCCAACTAATCGGGTTGTAGGGCCTAAATACCATTGATCTTGTAGTAGTCGGGCCCTACAGCCCTGATATTTGGGTCCTTGGACCCTTAGGGGATATTCAGGCTCATCACAGGACTTTGGAAAGCCTTAGTTACAGACCAGTAATATCCTCTAGTCGTTCATAAGTCGTATGGGTAGGACTAGTGTCTCATGATATATCTACCGAGCTTCCAAAAAATTGTCCAAGGCAACGCACAAGGGACATGCTTCGGGCATCTGTAAACGGATTTGTTGTATTATTAAGTCAGGAAACAAGCCCACGCTCGTAGTGCCAACAACTGCAAAAGCGACTTTGTTACTCGTGGTAAGGCTATCTTGTTGACGAGGTACACCAGTAGTACCGTATCCTTGTTATTATGGGGGGTTACTGGGGAACATAGTTGATTAACAGGAGGTTTCCTCTTATTCTCTGTTGAAGGGGTTGTCAACCCAACCAGCAAGCTTGTCGCTGAGGAGTTCTTTCCTGGGAATTTGAGTTCATGTTCTACTTGACCATGAACTTCAGCACGAAGCCCCCTGTCACAAGCCAGCGGTACAGGGTCCAGTTTGCTGTTCAAGGCCTTGAGTTGTTGTGGTGGAGTTGAAGCCTTGTAGCCTTGAAAAAATGGCATTTTTCTAGAAAAAAAGGCATTTTTCTATTTTTCCGCCCCGAAGCCGAACATCCTCAGCCTGAGATGTTGCACAGGTTCAGGGCGCATGAAGTCCAACTAGGTCCGGGAAAAACTCGCCAATGAATCCCAAACCCTCCAGCAAGACCAACAAGTTAAAGCATGGTTAAGGGTTTACTGGGTTGCTGTTAAGGCTCTTGAACTGAGTTAATATAATCAGGAAACTCTATTGTTTACTATGTACCCATAGTTGGTAACTCAATTTCAAGTTCCTTAAGAGCAACCCTAAGGATCCAAAGACCCAAATCATAGGGTTTCAGGGCCCAACCATTAGGGAATAGGGGACATGTATTTCCTTATTCCCTTATTCCCTGGCCCCTACAGTATAAGTAGCTTTGCAAACGCACTGTTTCTTGAGCACGAGCACAGGTTGTTTTGGTTCAGGGTCTACCTATATACCTAGAAAAAAGGGGTGTGCCTGTAGGATTTATTGAGGTTTAGTGCTGGAAGTTCATCGGATTGAGTAACTTCTCATACATGGCTTCGAACCCTGATTCAATTTCCCCTTGAAGGCCTTACAGTATGGGCTGCACCAACTAGAAGTGGGATATAAAAACCCTAAACCCTAAACCCTAAACCCTAAACCCTAAAAACCTGAAAGTTGGGTAGTCGGGTTGAGGGTTTCTCTTGAGGCTTCCCCTGCCGAAATTATCAGTCCTTTCTGGCCCCCCGCGCCTGTAGAAAACTTCACATTTTCGGCATATTGCTTTGGCGTCCTGAGTTTCGGTTTGGTGATTTGAACTAACATCCCTTGCACAAATGTGGATTCCAGTCCTTTCTCTGGGTTTTACAAAATGGGCACGGTCTCTCAACATTGAAGATTTCCGTCGAGGTCTCTTGGCGCTATGTCAGATTGTAGGTTTGCAAGCGTTGAAAAGCTCAAAGTCTTTGGAGCCTAAACCCTGAACCTAAACCCTCAACCACGGAGCAGGGCGAGCTCTCCTCAGATTCCTATAAGCCCTTCCTAGAGTAACCTATACTGTAGACCCTCAAAAAAAGAAAAGATGCCACCCTAAACTACCCTAAGCCTTATCAACATAACTGGGTCTTTCCATTAATTGGAAGGTCAGGAATTCATGAAAAGGGACATGTCGGCCCCCTCCGAAACATACCGCGATACATACCTCGATACATACCCCCACAACGTACCTTTCATCAAAACGTACCCCTAAACATGCCTCGAAACATACCCCAAAACATACACCGAAACATACCCCAAAACATACACCGAAACATACCCCGAAACATACCCCCGAAACATACCCCGATCCGAACAAGTTTTTTTTGACAACGGTTGAGCCGGAAACGCCCCAATCTACCCAAAGGGTCCATGTAGTTGTATGGTATATACTTGGGCTTTAAAGTAGGTATGTGGGAGCCCCTTTGAGCCCTAAATATATACCATATACCTACATCGACCCTTTGGGCTACACCTTGAACCCAAGGCTGTGTGCGTCAATGACCTTGGCGGGCGTTCGATCGAGTGAGTTCCAAGAAGTTCTCTTGGCTCCTTGGGTTTTGGGTTTAGGGTTT